>MU227582.1:1983715-1997577 GCA_018584345.1 Thuja plicata | reverse complement strand
TAATGCTCTCTGGTGTACCTCCCTTGATGTCTGCTCCTGGAAGAAACTCCTCAATCACCTTTGGAAAGGGCCCATTGAACCAAAAATCAAATATTTTAGATGGTTGTTGTTGCTGAACAGACTCCCTATTAGAAACTTGCAAGCTAATACTGATTACTGCAGCATATGTAAGATGCCTGAAACTAGTAGACATATTTTTTTTTATTGTACTTTTGCTAGAAGGATATGGAAAATGTTTGATATATCTTATCCAATTGATTACACTATTATGAATATTGTTACTGGTCATATTTATGGAATTAAAAAGGATACTAATCTCTTTTGGTATATTCTATCTTCTAACATCCTTTGGCAGCTCTGGAAGTGCAGGAACGAGGAAAGGTATCAGGACAACCCCCGGTCCCTTACTGAGTTTTTATGTAAACTCACATATTTTAAAATCCTTTTGTAGGTCCATATCATGATGCTGATTGATAAGGACAAACTCAGTAGATTCCTAAAGACCGGCCACGCCACCTTTTTCGTCTATGAGATGCAGCATGGTTACGAGTGGAGAAGGAACATGGAGGACATCAAAGCTTTTGAGAAAACCCTTAACAAAATGAACCAAGAAGTCAGAAAGAACAAAAACACCAAAAAAGATGTGTTGGCTATGCTGAGACAGATACAGGAACGGAAGAAGGTTGTTTGGATCGAAGGGGAAAAGGGGTGGACAACCTGGGTTGAGGCCATTGATGGCATCCTACTTTAAGCTATATTAGTTTTGTTACTGGTCACTTTTATTTTGTCATGTATATTCTGGATACCAACTATTGATACTATACCGGGGGCCTATACCTCATACTCTTTTTTTGCTGCCTCTATGAGGCCCGGACTCGTCATTTGAACAATTGTAACTTTCTGAAACCCTTATTATTAATACAAAATAATCCACTACAAGAGGGTTGTTATAGTTGTTAAATTAAGAAAATAATGTGGAAAAATATTGACTAATATGTTTAAGTCTGTTGACAATGTTGTAAAACTAGATAATTAAGGTTTCTACATTTTCCATGTTTTTAATTTAGGGTAAGTTTGTATTTGTTATTTATTTCATAGTAAAATTGTGTATGGGTAGGACTTCCAGGTCTTTCCTTTCCCAATACTCTGCAACCTATCTTGGAATACTCATGTGCAAGTTTCTGTATTTTTATCTAGGGTTCTAATAGGTTATGGTTTCTAGGGTAAATTGAATAGTTTGTATTTATTGTTTATTTCATAGAAAAATTATGTATGGGTAGGTTCTGCAAGTCTTTCCTTTGCCAATACTCCGCAACCTATCTTGTACTAGTCATGTGCAAGTTTTTGTATTTTTATCTAGGGTTCTAGAAGGTTACAATTTCTAAGGTAAATTGAATGTAAAACATATTTTATTCTTTTTGTGTTACAATATCAAAACATCGAATCTAAGGTTTGAGTAGGTTATAGTTTTTTGGACAAATTCAATAGAAATTGTATATTATTCCTTCTTTATATTACCATATCCAAACATAAAATCTAGGGTTTCAACAGGTTATAGTTTTTTGGACAAATTGAATAGAAAATGTATTTTATTCCTTCTTTATTACAATATTTGAATGGATTGATGGGGATTGTTACCAGATCATCAAAAAAGTCAACTAGTTTAGGAAAAACAACTTCTAGCCAAGCAATAATAAAGCTAGCATTGCTTGAACCCTAGATATAATTGAAATTTGAATAAAATCCTGACACAAACATATTTATAAATCTCTTCTATAGTTGCATTAACATTAATACAACCAAATAACACAAGAAAAAATGCAAGTCAAAATGTGCTTTAGTTAGAAACTAAGACCACACATAATCAGAATCTAGTTTGTACTTTCTACTTAGAGGAACTCAGAATTTGAAATATTGTTAACATTAAGCATATCGAGAGCATGTACAATATGAAACATACCTTAAAAAAGATACCACTGGACAAAGAGCATAAACAAAACAAGAGAAGAAATGTAGTTGGACACTACCTAGCATTAGGGATGTGCCCATTTAAACTAGCTGGTTGGGGAAAGGCATTTTCTGGGTTTTAAGTCAAACAATTGCTACCAACCCTACCCTTTAAAGTGCACTTTTCAAAGAATTTGGAGTATGATTGAAGTCTATCACTATTTCCTATAAGGCCTTAATTTGGGGTTGCTAGCGGGGGTGTTGCCCTGCTAGGGGTTTCCATCCCTGAATCCCCACTTTTATGTATAAAAAGCAAAAATAAAAATAATTTTAGGATGCACCAGATGTAAAGCAACATTTTTTCGTATTCTACAACAAAAAGTCATAAAGGTGATATTTAGTATCTTCATCACCTATAGTAATGTACATTAGATAAGATGACTTGATCACAGATGTGCATCCACCATTTGATATGTTATAAGGCGTATTTCAAACCCACCTTAAATCTCTCATACACATAAACATGATCTAAAAAAATAATGTCAACTTGTTATGGGTAGACCATATTCATAATGGAATCCAATAGTTTTCCCTTCCATGATGTGGTAACTATTTCTATTGTAATTATCTTTATCCTAGTACTATTAAAATGGTCCTATTGCTATCAATCAGAGTCAATCACCTCTACCTTTGCCCTATTTATAGAGAAAAAATAGTAAATAGTTGATATTTAATGCCTTTCTATTGTTAAACTAATTGATTTCTAGATACTATGTAGAGGATGCCAAATTTCATGCTTCAAACTGAAAGTGATGACGAGAATGCCACCATATCTAACTAGAATTACTAACTCAATTCACCTAATTTATTTTAAATAATCACAGACTTTAAGGTCTACCTAAAAAAAGCTATCCTACTGACAAAAACATCACATTTTGTTAATTGTCGACTAATGTTGACTACGAGTATGTACTAAGACAGGAATTTGAGGATAATGGTTTCTATCATTAATCATTCTGGAAGATCTCTCAACTAAAGAAAGCCAAAAATCATTTCAAATAGACACTCAAAAAATGTCATCTAATTTTGCTAAGTCTTCTGGATTTCTTTTTCAAATGTCAAGCATATTTTTGTTCTTAACTTGAATGCTTGCAAGGCTTGTCAAAGGCATGATATTTGCATAAAGCATAATGTTCAAGTTAAAATTCCTTTCTACATGCTTGAAACTCCATTACTAATGTATAATTTTCTTCTTTTCTCAAAGCCTTTACTTCAACAATCAAATTAGAATCCCCCTCACTTGATTGAAATTTTCCTAAGTGCTTGCTGGAAATATGATAAATGCTTGGAATTTCCCACAATGATTAGAATTTACATTTTCCTTAAGATGTTTCATCAATATGTGAACCTGATTTCCAACCACATCTTGGATTTTTTATTGAAATGTATTTCGGTATACATTTTTGGACTAGGATCTATTCAAACTCATGACAAAAATTTGGCCTTTCTTTGGCTCATGCATGAGAATTACCCTTGAAATTTCAGTTGCCCTCAAAATTTCTCTAAGTGTAGGAAATCCAACTTGGAACAATCAACCTTTCACCTTGTCCAATTCAAATTTCCATTAGCATCCAGATCAAATTTTACTAAATGTTTGGACAAATTTCCTTGAGTTGAACTAGAATTTTACACTTGCTTGGGATTTTGATCAACACAATTCATCTTATCCACTGAATTTTTGTACTAACTCTTGAAGCTCTTCTAATTTTGTGGAGATTCAATTTAAATGTAACCATTAGAACACCATTTTGTGGACAAACTAAAGTTAAAAGCATTATTATTTTTTAAATATATAGTTAAATACATTCAGGTTCATGTATGTATAGGAGTCATCACAATATATTTAACTAAAATAAAGATGTCATAAGATTATTTCTTCTAGACTCAATCAATTATATGACTAAATTTGTAGAACGTAAACCTCGTCCCTTTTTGGAGGATTCTCTAATACTTCATCTCCAAGCCATGTAAATTATGCATTTCCATGCACATATGTTGTTCCTTATATAACTCATTCTTCATTTTATAAAGATCTTGTTGCCCTAACATGTGTTAAATTTAATGCCCACAAGTTGACTTTACTAACTTCAATGTAGGTAACAGATCACCTATGTAAATAAGGCTTAGGTAAGTAGTTCTTGGTTGAGGTTTGCAACAAATTTGGATATACAACATTGATCATTGTATCCATGATGCCATGTTTCTTCATGTTTCTTTGATGTTCCCATGATTTGTCTCTCAAGCCTTGTCCTCCAACTTCCATTTTTCTTTCCAATCTCAACCTTCTTTGGTAGCTTGATGAATGACTTGCAGTTGTCTTTTCAATATTTTCATGTTGTCCTCGATGTTGTAATGTTAAACCATGCCACCTCCTTGGTTGGAATACTCACTTGTACCTCCTTCATCATGTATCCTTTCAAAAAAAAGAGGAAACCCTTGTATCAAAGAAATAAATAAAACAAAATGCAAATAAATTTTGAAAAACTGTAAAACATTTTCATACTAAAAAACTCTTCATTTGGAATTGAATTTGGGTGATGAAGTCCAATTTTATTCAATTGTAAATATTTGATTTAGAAATTGTTTCCTTTGCACCAAAATTGGGCTTTAATTCATTCTAATTTGATTTCCACCAAACTGGAAATTGCCCTTGAACCCTTGAAAATTCTTGTTGAAATGTCATTTGATGTTTCTAATTCTTCTGGATTTATTTTTTAAATATCAATCAAACTTCCGCTCTTATCTTGAATGCTTGCAAGGCTTGTTGAAGGCATGATGTTTTCATAAAGGCATAATGTTCAAGTTAAAATTCCTAGCTATATGCTTGAAACTCCCTTACCAACGCCCAAGTTTCATCTTTTCTCAAAGGCTTTACTTCAACATTCAAATTAGAATCCCCCTGACTTGATTGAAATTTTCCTAGGTGTTGGTTTGGAACTTGATGAATGCTTGGAATTTCCCACAATGGACAAATTTTACATTTTCCTTAAGATAATTTATCAAAATACGAACCTAATTTACAACCACGTCTTGGAATTTTTATTGAAATGTAGCTGGCTATTCATTGTTGGACTAGTTTTTCATCAAACTCAGGGCATAAATTTGTCCTTCCTTTCACTCATGCATAGGAATTACCCTCAATTTTTTAATTACCCTTAAAATTTCTCCAAGTTTTGGAAATCCAAGTTGGAATTATCAGACTTTCACCTTGTGAAATTCAGATTTTCATCAGCATCTAGATCAAATTTTATTATATGTTTGGAAAAATTGCCTTGAGATGAACTAGAATTTTTCACTTGGTTGAGATTTTCATCAAGATAATTCATCTTATCCACTGAATGTTTGTACCGATAGACAAACCTATTCTGATTTTGTGGAGATTCAATTTAAATGTAACTTTTAGATAACTGTTATGTGGATAAACTAAAGTTAAAAGAAATATTTTAAAATATATATATAATCAAATACATTCAGGTTCAACTATGTATATAGGATTCATCGCAATATATTTAACTAAAATGAAGAGATCATAAGATTATTTCTTGTAGACTCAATGAATTAGATGACTAAATTTGTAATTTGTAGAACATAAACCATGTCGAACCCTAGATAAAAACGTAGAAACTTGCGCATGAGTAATATAAAGAGTTATGTGTGTGTGTGTGTGTGTGTGTGTGTGTGTGTTGGAATAACTTAGGAAAGTTAAGTACTGAGAGGGGAGGGGTGACTCAGTACCCTTAAAACTTTTAAGCATACAAGCTGATCAATTACCGAGTTGAATACATTGTATAATATGAACATAAAGTGAATAACTCAAATCATAAAATTTGCAACACATAACACAATGGTTTTGGTCACGCAAAAATCCTTTGTTAGAGGAAAAACCTGCGGTGGGGATGACACCCACAATCCTTCACTACCGCAGTATAAATGTTTCTCGGTTAGAGCTACAATGCTAGCTACTTCTGATAGATTACCCTGCTAGGAGTATAATACTCAATTAAGAGTACACAAAACTTATTCAGTCTACCTTGTTAAAGGATTTTACAATCTCTAATCTAAGAGATGTACCCCGTTAGAGGATTTACAAAATATAAAGACCTGATAGGGCCTACCCACAAACGGGATTTGTACTTCTCTGATTACAACAAAATTCAGTGCAAAAATGTCTGATAAAAATGCATCCATCAAATGTTGTCCCGACTCATTATGTTCACTAACTTTGTTACCTTATTGCACTCAATAGCTTAGTATTATAATCTTTTCTTCCTTTTGCTCATGTCTCCTTTGCTTATCTTTGCAACAAGTTCATCAACATCAACTCTCTGAATTCAGTAACAACAAACTTACTCATTATTTTAAGCTAACATCTTATACAATTTCCATGCAGTTAACTGTGATTTAGGCGGTTAACTAGATCTAGGGAAACATCATTCAATAGTAGAGATTAAGCGGTTAAATTTTGGTTACATCTCTAATGTCTTGTGCCTTCTAAAAATTCATTGGTGGATATGCCTCGTGATCATGTTCAATCATGTGTTTGGAATCCCAATGATTCAACTAATGCTTACCTTGAATTATGTGCAACACTTCTTGCTTGGTGTCCAGATACAGTGTATCTAAATTCAATTGATATGTTGGCTCTAGAATACTTGGTAACATACTTGTGCTTACTCGGTAACTCTAAACTCTCTTCTCGATGCTTATGAGTGCTTAGTAACTGTCTTTGCATGACGCGGTATGTGTAGCTTTCTTGGTGCTTAATAAATGCTCGATGCTCGGTGGCTATCTCGGTTGCCTTTACTGACTGTGCCTTCTGCATTATATTGACTTATCTGCTTTGGTTACATTCACTGATATATGACATTGCAGAAAACTAATGACAACATAAATCACCTTATGAGTAACAATCTCCCCCTTTGACATTAGTTTGGCATTTTGTAAAAAGCTTCAAAGTCATCAAAATTTTCAAAACTTCAAAAAACTTATGACTCCCCCTTTCATAATTCTCCTCAAAATTTTAATACTTATATCTCCCTTATGTAAGCATACCTATCCATGTTTACATATCTGACTATCCTTATGTATCCCCCTTTTTTGACAAACATGTCAAAACAATACTTACTTATTCTTATCTTCCAGAGATATCTTGTCAAAAATGTGTTTAAACTTAGTCTTTGCATCAGCTAGGGCTTCCTCCCATGTTTCCTTTAGTGATTTCATAACAACAAGTTGTCTAGAAACATCAACTGCCATACCAGTAATAGTGTCCAATGAACTACAACCAGGAGTAGTGACTAAATCCTTGGCCTTCTTTAAATGATTTTGCATTGACTCCATGTGGAGAATAAGAATTTCTTGTAGCTCAAGGAGTTCCATCCTTAGTTTGTGTTCTTCATTCCTTAGCTCTTTTTTTCATCCCATTAACTATTTGACCTTTGAGTAATAGGCCTGTAGAGATCCAGACTCAGTTGATATGCTCTTCAACTACTCGATCAACTCTTGTTCAATAGATTCCTCTTTCCCCTTGATATCCTTAATAAATTGTGAAATGCAACAAAATTGTTCAAATAACAAGAGAATATCAGACAACTTACTCACTATGTCAGTACATGCTTTAGAAAGAGATACCTTGTCTAGTGCAATGTTCTTCAAAATATTTTTGATCAATATTAGTTCCATGCGCTTCTGATGAAATTTCATCATGTATTCATTTGTGTCTTTGTTTGATTCTCACACTTGTTGAATTAGATCTACTACTTGATTAAGAAGACTTTCCTTATCATTTATAGTAGCATCTAGTACAATCTCTTGTAGTACGTCTTTGACCTCTTCCAATACTATGGTTTTTCTTCTCTTCTACAATAGGGTATCTTGGTCACCTTTCTATTGAATCAACGCTGCATATTTAGATAGTTCCTTCAGTTTAAGTTTAGAGATGTCCAATTGTGGTACAATGATCAGTTGGCTCAGGTCAATTTCCTTTCTCTTCTTGGATTTCTTCTTCTTGATCAACATACTTTCACTAGTAGATAATTTTGTGGAATGTGAAGCCTTTAATGCATCGAATGTGGTCTTTGTAGCATCAAATACACTTTCAACTTTCATTTCTTATTTCTTGTCTTTACCTTTAGTTACCGGTGACTCCTCTTTCTTTTCATCTTTCTTTTCTTCGATCTTTTCTTGTCTTTTCTTCTTCCTTCTATTCTTCCTATCTTTCCTCGGTCTTTTCCTTTTCTTGATCCTTTGGAGGTTCATTGACTCGCTCTTGTTGCAGTGAGGTGTTCTTGGTAGAAGGTGCCTCGGTGTTCTATTATGTGTTGGGCTCGGTGGCCTTAGGCTCCTTGGTTTCTCCTTGTAATTTTTCTTTAGGTGGTTTGGTGTCTTTCTCCTTAGTATTAGTTGCAACATTAGACATGCCTATGTCAACATCCAAATACTCATTAACTTGTTCTAGCACTTCCTCTAATAGGGTTGTATTGGCATAATCAACAGTATTCATTTTCTCAGTCTCTGTTTCCTTTTCCATCATTACATCTTCATCTTCGTAAATGTAGGTGGCAAGGTCCTTCCCTATAATATCTTCAATAAACATTTCATCTTTATCCAATGTAAGATCAATAGGATTGTCCTTACCTTGCTATCCCGTCTAGGTTAATCCTTTTTTGTCTCAACTTCCATGTATATAGAAATATTTTTTCTCCATTGGTCATCGGTCTCATTTTGTACTTTTTCTAACTCTCCAAGCACGATCCTTAAAGATCTACTTTTGATAAGAAATCGGTTGGAGAATTTCTTCATTGTCTCATTTATCTTAGTTACAGACATTGTGTGTTGAGCTAGAATTAGGAATCTTTCCCTCATTTACTTCTCAATATTTAATGCATATTTCCATCTAGCATCAATTTTATTATACAATTCAATAGTTAGATGGTTAATAACTTCGATCGGTGTGAGCTTGAACTTGTACAAAGTGAAACAACTACATCTTCTATCTTGGCTTTATCTTCTTCATTATGGTTGTTATACTCCATATATTTTATTCCTGCAATTCCTCCATTCTTCTTAAGTAACTCAAGTGACTCATCTAGAGTCATTTGCAATCAGCTTGTGCTTATATTCTTATGTTTTCTTAGATCTTTAGTATTGGTCTCATTGTCTTCTTGTAAATTTAGTTTTCCCCTTGTCCGAATGGTAGCTTTCTTACTTCTCACATATGTTTTATCTTTTGGTTCTTCTGCTTCTGATTTCTTTTTTTCTCTCGGTGTAGCTGTGGACCTTGTGTTTAGTCTAGTAGTATTAGTACTCGGTGAGGCCTTCATTGCTAGTGGATTCTTTCCTTTTGTGTCAGAAGGTTCAACCTCATCTGCTTCTTCATCAATTCTGAGATTCTTTGACAATTTCTCAATCATTTTATCTATCCTCCTTTGGGCTTTAGGTATTAGGATTTCTTATTTTCTCTTCTCTTTAACCTCTTCATAAGTGCCATATTTGTCGGCTCTCCTTTCAATAGTATTTGCTAACATAGTCTCAATTTATTGAGATGTAATGTCTATGGCCATCTCGTATCCCATAGGTTTTAGCCAGAGACTCCTTGGCTCAACTGCCCTGATAATGCAGGTGTCGGTGTCCACTTCACAACAAATAGTGTCATGATATTTCTCAACTAATTAGGGTGGAATCCTGAACTTCTTATGCATCTTAGCTTGAAAATTGAAAAATTAATCATTCTTTACCATGTCAAGATTTTCACCTAGGCTCAAAATGGAATAATTTGTTTGATATATGATAGGCTTTTCAGTACTCCATGTAACATCACCAATAGATGGGAAGAAATTATGAAAATAGAAAAATATGCATACTAGTAATGATCCAAACTTCAAAGTGTTTGTCTTTGCTTTCCTTATGGTGTTCATGTTATCTTCTAATTGCTTCAACAAAATCTCACAAATATCAATCTGCATGTTTATTTCACAATCTTGTTCGCCAAATCTATAGCTCCACATGGTACATTGTCAACTCTTGAAGATTGAAATACTCGGTAGGATATGATATTGCACACAAATTTCAGATTGGGGTCTTTAATAGTAGATGTTTTCAGACCTCTTCCATCCCACTTTGCCTTGGTCAATTCACTCAATTTATCCTTCTCAATCTTCCTTATAGCCTTTGGCTTATCTCCATTCGGGTAACTAGTTACAATGTGTAGAACATCTTTTGTTATCTTCACTGGTTGGTCAAGCCACATGAATTGGTCATGTACTCAGCTAAGAACCATTCTTATCCACTCTTTTCTAAATACTTTTGGTAAGTATGTGTCAAACCTTTGGTTTCCAAATGAATATATTTGTCCTTCAGCTTTCTGTTCACACACAACTGAAATGACGCATCAATCTCAGCTTCACATATATCTTCAACTTTATAGTGGATGAACGCTTGCACATCTTTGATCAAGATAACCCTTGGTGGAATCAAATTTAGATCTCATATCTTATCAAGTTCTACTGCTATCGCTAGAGGTAGTTTGTACTTAGGGTTCACGGGTTCAACAATTTGCACAACAACTAGATTCTTAAGTTTAGGTACCATTCTTCCATTAAATTTCTGTGGTAGATTCACTTAGGGATTTTATTTTCTTAGCTCAGTTGCACAAACAATACTAGGAAAACACCAAATGATATTCAAATGTGCTTAACTGATCTTATAATAGATTAAAATAGTTTAGGAGTACCTTGTCAATCACTCGAATCTGCTTGAAGACTCAACTTTGCAACTTTGCTCACAATGCTCTAGAAAATGATAAGTAACAATAATAGATGATGAGGTATATTTATAGATTTTTCTAGGTTTAGGGTTTCCAACGGTCATAAAAATAACAATTAATGCTCCATCGACTTAATTTACCGATTACTTTTACCATTTCCTTTCACCGAATGATACATCATTATAATTCCTTTCACTGAATGAATATGAAACATAAACTTAGCAATATGTATCCAAATGCATCTAAGTATGCTAATATGGATCTTTGCTCATATACTGGGAACCAATTTAAGATTTAAAGATTTTCTTTGTGTGTTCCTATACAAACCTTATAATTGATTAGGCAGAGCCAGTTGCACCTGACTTGGAGGATGTAGTGCCTTCAACTGTCTTGAATGATATTCCATCATCCATAGCTTTTCCTCTCCATGTCCTGTTCATCTGATCTTTAATATCTTCAACATTCACTTTCGATTTCTCAGATGTCTCCTCCTCGGTAGGAGCTTTGCCTTGGTACCTATAGTCTTTAGCAAGGTGACCTAGCTTGTGACAATGGAAGCATGCCATGTCAGGGTTTCTCCAAGACCTCCTATTATTCCTGCCATGTAGCAACATGCAGTTTTCAGCAATATGTCCATATCTTCCACAGACTAAACATGATATCCTTGTATTGTAGTCCCATGGTATAGATGTACTCTTCTAGTTACTTGGCATATTCTGTCGGTTTGGTACCCATTTATCATTTCTCCTTTGTGATATGCATTCTTCAGATTTGTGACCATACTTGTTGTAAGTATTGCAATAGCCATCAAAAAATGTCTTTCTTTTTTTGTTTACAGTTCTTGATCTTCATTCAAGTTCTTGGTGCACATACTTATTGCAGTTATAGCAATATCTATCAAACTTAGGTGAGCTCGGTGACTTACTCTTTTTGCTTCTGCATACATTTGCAATATGTCCATGTTTCCCACAGTAGTAGCAACTAGGCTTGTTTGAATTTTTTGGGGCAGAAGTGTCTTGATTGTCAGCTTGTTTAGATGATTCTCCTTTCTTAGTAGTACTATCAATATTGAATCCAAGTCTTGTTTTGTCTTTTGGTTGCCTTTGACCTTTAATTTGTGCATCCAATGATCTTAGTGTTTCTTCATTTCTCTTTAGCACCTCATTGGATTCTTTTTAGTTCATTAGCCAATCTTTCAACTTCACACTTTAGTGCTTGATTCTCAAATTCTTTCCCGGTCAACTCTAGATTAGCACTCACTAGTTGATCATTCATAGTATATTGTGCTTGTGCTAACCTCATGATCTCATTATCTTTCTCAGCTATTCTTGTCTCAATTTTTCTTTTATCTTCTTAAGCTAATCTCAATGCATCTTCAACTACTCCCTTAGAGTCAAGTATCTCACTCATTCTTATTCCTTGTACTTCTTGATCTATCTTTGCTAAGTTCAATTTCTTGGTGAGTGTCTTGTTTTTTTTCATGAGTTCTGCAATGGCTGATTTAGATTCATCACTCATAATACATTCAGATGTTATATCAAGAGTATCAACATGCTCTTGTGTGGATTTCAATTCACTACACAACTTCTTTCTCACTTTTAATGACTTTTCTAACTTTCTTTTCAAATCTTCAATCACATCTTGTGCATTCTCCAACTCAAACTCAAGACTCTGAATCTTCTTAGATTGCTTGTAACTTTCCATAACCATGATCTTTTCTCTCAAATGGTTAAACCCTTATCTCAAGAGACTAGCTCTGATACCAATTGTTGGAATAACTTAGGAAAGTTAAGCACTGAGAGAGGAGAGGTGAATAAGTACCCTTAAAACTTTTAAGCATACAAGCTAATCAATTACTGAGTTGAATACATTGCATAATATGAACATAAAGTGAATAACTCAAATCATAAAATTTACAACACATAACAAAATGATTTGTGTCACGCATAAATTCTTTGTTAGAGGAAAAAACTACGGTGAGGATGACACCCACAATCCTTCACTACTTCAGTATAAAGGTTGCTTGGTTAGAGCTACAATGTTAGCTACTTCTGATAGCTTACCCTGTTAGGAGTATAATACTCGGTTAAGAGTACAAAATACTTATCCAGTCTACCTTATTAAAGGATTTTACAATCTCTAATCTAAGAGATGTACCTTGTTAGAGGATTTACAAAATATAAAGACCTGTTGGGGCCTACCCACAATCGGGATTTGTACTTCTCTGATTACAACAAAATTTAGTACAAAAATGGCTGATAAAAATGCATCCATCAAATGTTGCCCAGACTCATTATGCTCACTAACTTTGTTACCTTATTCTTCACTAGGTAGCTTAGTATTATAAGCTCTGCTTCCTTTTTCATATGGCTCCTTTGCTTCTCTTCGCAACAAGTTCATCAACATCAACTCTTCAAATTCAATAAAAACAAACTTACTCATTCTTTTAATCTGATCTCTTATACAATCTCCAAGCGGTTAACTATGATTTAGGCGGTTAACCAGATCTAGGGAAACATCATTCAATGGTAGAGATTAAGTGGTTAAACTTTGGTTACATCTCCAATGTATTGTGCCTTCTAAAACTTCATTGGTGGATCTGCCTCGTGATCATGTTCAATCATGTGTTTGGAATCCCAATGATTCAACTAACACTTACCTTGAATTCTATGCAACGCTCCTTGCTCGGTGTCTAGATACAATGTATTTAAATTTAATTGATATGTTAGCTATGGAATACTTAGTAATATACTTGTGCTTACTCGGTAGCTCTGAAATCTCTTCTCGGTGCTTATGAGTGCTCGGTAAGTGTCTTTGCATGACTCGGTATGTGTAGCTCACTCGGTGCTTGATAAATGCTCGGTGCTCGGTGGATATCTCGGTTGCCTTTACCGACTGTGTATTCTACATTATATTAACTTATCTGCTTTGGTTACATTCACTGATATATGACTTTGCAGAAAACTAACAAAAATCACTTTAGGATCTCAGCTATACACACACACACACACACACACACACACACACACACACATATAATCAAACAGGTTTCCTTATTGTTTCTAGATGAGATTAATACATTTTAAAAAAT
>MU227582.1:1937316-1958453 GCA_018584345.1 Thuja plicata | reverse complement strand
GGCCCTCCGGAGGTGCGTGGGTGGTGCGATTCAGATTTGAACCGGAGGCATTTTTTTAAACGCAAAAAATAGTAAAAAAATGATTTAAAAAAAAAAAAAATTCTCGTTTTGCGTGTCCGTACGGCCCTAGTAGGCCAAAAAAATTTTCTCTGAGGGCACAGTAACCAAAATAGTTGAAATTTATATGTATTTCGACTCTCCCGGGCCTTCTGAACGCAATGGCAGAGTCCGTTTTGGCTCAAACGGCTCCAAAAAATAGCGCCTCCTTAGAAATCACAAAAAAAAACCCCAGAGAGGCTATGACTGACGTCTTCGAATCGCAGCTTCAAAACACCTTCAAACCAGATAGCAGCAGGGCAGCTCTGATACCATGTAGGATTTGAGAAACATGCAAATCCACAGACCTAAATACACCTGCATGCAAATAACCTGATACAAAGTAGAAGCACCGAAATGAAAAAGCAGAACACAGAGATGCTCAAAAGAAGAGTCACAATAATTCTCTATGTTATGAAAAAACAAAATACAAGCATTCGACCTTAAAAGTGAATGAAACCCTAAAAACATAACAGCTAGGTTGTGCAATATAATTAATATAAAGTATTAATTATATGCACCTAAGAGATAGCTTAAGCGAAAAAGAGTAAGGACTAACTGATTACTCTAACAATTCCATGGTCCAACCAACTATTAAGGTGTATTATGCGATGGGATAATGGAGAAGACAAAGAAAGGAAATCATGAATCACATAGGTTGGCAAGTTGTGTTATGCTAGGTGATCCATGAAAGAGCACAAATTTGACAAGACAACAAGTTGTGTAAGGTTGTGTGATATATGATATAAAAGAGGAGAAAGAGTAGAATACAATCTAGCAAGTTTTGTTATGATAATTTCACTCATCCCAAGAGAGAGTTCAATGCAAAGATGAAGTTTATAGTCTATCAAGTTATGTTATTCTAGTCAACCCATTTCAATGATAATCAAGTAAAGCATTGTATGCAAGGAAATATACTAAAAATGGTGTAAAATAATTATCTTGGGAAAACATTGTATCCAAGTAAATTTGCTAAAAAGGTGCAAAAGGATTACCTAGGGAAAGCATTGTCTGCAAGGAAATCTACTAAAAAATAGTGCAAAAGGATTAACCAAGGAAAGCATCCTCTTCAAGGAAATATGATAAAATAGGTGTAAAATGATTATCCAAGGAAAACATTTTCTCCAAGGAAATTTGATAAAAAAATGTGCAAAAGGAAATTATCCAAGGAAAGCATTGTATCCGAGGAAATCCATAATATAATACACAAGGAGGTCGTATATATGTCCCCCTCATTAAGATAGAAAAATAAAACTATGATGGAATATTAAGGAAAATAAGAACAAGGATAACCACCCTCAAGACCAAGGAGATATCTTATAGAAAATAATCTACATGCAACCCTAGCCAAAGAGGCATAACTCTTTTAAGCCAAGGGAATGATAGTTGTAAAAAACGTATCTTGAAACAAGTGTAAAGGGATCCTTTTGAGGGATGCACAAGGAGAGGAGGAAGAGGTCTTTTCTGAAATACATATACCTCCAAGAGGAGATCTTGAACAAAAATAAAATTAATGACAAAAAGAGGGGAAGGAGAAAATGAATGCCCACTTTCCCCATTGCTAGGTAAAGGGATTCTTGAAGGATAGAACACTTTGAACCCCCAAGTAAGGGATTTATTTATTACACATTTGTAATAGACATATAATTTAAACAAGGAAGAGATCGTGATCAAGGATACACACCTCTTTCATAAGAGAAAATACTCGAGGAAAATGAACAATTCCATGTGAAAAAGGACATCACATGATAAACAAACACCACTCCACCAAGTAAAGTGGGTCCTTAGAAAGGATAAAAGTTAAAAAATGAAACCCTACCCAAAAGCATGAAGGCATGGATAGGAACTATTATGTTTCTCACAAGGTATGATTGTAAATGAAAGTATAGCACTATGCAAAACAAAGAGCCCCCAATAAGGAAAACTACCAAGGTTACACAGTGTGGAGAAACATAATAGCCAAAGGAAGTGTTATTTCATGACATTTTTAATATTCACAAAAATTATAAGGTCCATTGAGAGACAAATAAGACATCTATACACTAAATTGTGAACAAATTTTCTAAATTGAACGCAATCATCAAGAGAGTTAGTATTACTATGATGAAAAAGATGCACATTATTATCATTTGGTTGTTTATTCTTTCAAAACTTGTGATAAGGAAATTTAATGTTGCTATCATATTTTTAGTCTCCAAAAGATTCTTTTACTTATGGCCAAAAGATCTTCAATAATGGTTATATCTTTTGGTAAGAGGGTTGGTAATGAAGGTGGATTAGAATTAGAATTAGAAGGAACAATATTTTCTTGAGTTTAATAGCCTATACCATTTTTAGTAACTTGTAGGAGGATCTATAGGGACCTTTATTCCTTGTTATTCCAAGACCTTGTCTACTATATCCTTGCTTAGAAAAAATGTCATATCCTACATCATAATAGGCCTTTAGTTGAGAGGGTGGAAGGTTTTCATCTTGTAGTTTGTGGAAAGATGTTGTGTAAGGATGGGTAGGATTGATAGCTTTAGGGATATGTTGAGTCATATCATCATTAGTCACATCCTCCTTATTAGGTTGGCACGAAGAAGGGTATTATAAGTATTATTATTTTCTTAATTTTATGTTAAGAGATAGATCATGAATGAAATACATAAAGTCATCTTGATTCAAAATATTTTGATGGCAAAGATAAGATCTAGGAGAATAAAGACTATTTATGATGCATGTAACATGAAGTGAAAGAAGTCATTATCTAATACATGATTTTAGTAAATGTAACTAAGAAGAAATGTAATTACATGTAAAATATAAAACCAATCCAATTTAGTGAATTAAATTATGAAAATGAAAGACACACAAATTCAATGTACAAATCATAATTATGGAAGAAAAATCGGGTTCACCTAAAATGGAAAGGTGGTGAACCTAGATTTCTAAATGCATAAAATGTAGCAATGATATGATGTAAATATAGGTTAATTTAATACATAAAAATTAGATCTAGACATTTAGATTATAACTAAAGGAAATTTAAGATATGTCAGATTCACCCAAGTGTAAGTTGGCGAAATAGAGTTCACTAGTTTGTATGGAAAAACTAGGAAGCTAAATCTATTTCTCCTTACATTAGAAGGAAGACGATCCACTAGGATCAAGATGTATCAAGTTATAATTATATTTAGTGATAATTCACTATTAGGAAACTATGAATTGAAAATTATGACTGAGAACTGTAAGGTCTAGGGCCAAAGAAAGTGAAAAGGTGGTTTTTTGTCTACACGGGGAGATAGGGATATGACAGACAAATTAAGGATGAAGATTTGGAAAACATAGATTGTAAGTAACTTGTAGTCCAAATTTTAGGCTAAAGTAGAGGGAGTAGGGAACCTAGGTCAGCCCACTTTCAAGACTAGGGTGTTTTACTCAGCCCACTCTTGGCAATTTTTGATCTAACAAATTATAGACTGTAGCTCTCCTCCTTATCTGTTTGTATCTCTTTTTGCATGTTTCCACCTCTATATGCACACAAAAGAAAGAAAACATGGTGTAGAAAGGGGCTTTCCTAATTCAATCCTTAATTTAGGAATTGACCTTGAAATTGGAATAAAATGTATTTGAAAGAAAAACTAGATCTAAGAATTTGAATGTATTATACCTTGATGATGCAATGCTCTTTGAAGGTGATAAAAAATGTTGATGCAATAAAATGACTCCACAAAAACCTAAAAGGATATCATAAAATACATGCTTGCATGAAGGTTGTTGAAGCTTTCTATAATCGTGATTATGGTGGGATAAAATGCCTTAAACGTTGAATACTTTCTCTTATGGGCTTGATATAAAAAATTGTAGTTGAGAGATCTAATTGAATTGAGTTACTTGTGGATCTCAAAATAAGGGAGGGTAGATTTATCGTATACCTCTCCCAACATTTTCAAGTTGTTAAAATCAAATGATGCCGACGTGGTTTAAAATTATTGCTAAAATAATATAATTATTACATGGTTTCAAATTGGGATAAAAAATTAGGGAGTGAGAAGACCAGGTTGGCCCGCTCCTAGGGAAAAGGTGACCAAGTGGACCCGCTCCATCTAATGGATTCCCAAATTGGGACCAGAGGTCCTAATTAGAGAGAAAATATTGGAATTACATGTAGAATTTGGCTTGGGTGAACAAACCTAGATGCAAGAGGCCATACATGTTAAAATAAAGCCTAGGTAAGAAATAAATTGCATAAGGATACACTTTATAATGATGCATGTAGATGGATATATACATATATATACACACAAACAAACAAACATACATACATACATACATGCACATAAACACACAAACACACAAATACACAAACATACATATGGCTGATGATAATGTGATTTGCATCTCAATCATTATTGAAGATAATATGTATTGTATGAATGAGGATTTCAAATTAGAAGGAAGCTATGCAATCAATCCAAGAGGTTTGTGTTTCAAATATCTTGCTTATTTTTTAGATTGAGGTCTCATGTCCCGAGTAGGTGCTTAGATGTTGGTCTAGGGGATTGGTGTCTCTTTTAGGTTAGTGCCTACAAATGCAATTGGGGAATGGTGTCTCCAGTAGGTTGGTTCATACTTCATATTGTAAATTTTATATTATATTATGAGTTGCATTTTGGCAATAGATACAAGAAACCATTCTTAGCACGTCTTTTCCCTTTTGGATTTCCATATACATCTAGTGCTCTTATTTTTTAATGTGTGATTATGCATACTTTGTGCTAAATTGTACTAACGATATAGCTAGATATAGTATTTTTTATAATGATTTTAATGTGAGATTGGTTATGTTTCTTTGTGAATTTATTAGTGGTAATTAATAATAGTTCAAGTAGAAATTCACATATACCAATTCACCCCCTCTTAGTAAATCTATGTGTCTAATACCAACTATTTTTTTATCTTGTTTTCTTTTCTCCTACTTCTACATCTACCTCTGTATTTCTTCTTTATTCTTCAAGAGATGTCAAGGTGCAAGTGTTCATTACTCCTTCCCTAGAGCTACCTCTTATTACTTCTTTTTCTTGATATTGCTCCATTTGTTCAACCCATAAACATGATTCATATGAATGTTGTTTCTAGCATGGCTCTTTCTAGTACTCCTTATCATATTCATTCTAGCTTCCCTGAGTGTAAGGACTAACATTCCACATAGGATACAAAATTCTGAAATTAAAGCAAAGTCACATAGTTGATATAAAAATAAATTTATATTAATTAAACAATTACATTGTCTTCTCAAACAAGGGTGATACATCATAATCAAATAAAAATTTTCTCCAACTTGTTGATTTATCAAAAATAAATCACATAAGAGATATGATAAATGACTAAGAGGTCAAATTCATCAAATATATGATAAAGTGATATTTTGATCATTGCACCTCCTTTAGAAGTAAACTACTCTCGATTCACTATGCTCAAGGATGAGAATGGGATCCATGCCCTTTTTTTCCCAACCGCAGAGTGTTTAGCTCCCCCAAAGCTCAACATGAAAGGTTGAGTGCCCGAACCTGTACGGGAAACATAGAAAATTAGAACCAAGAGGTCTGATGGAATGTGGTGTAGCATTGTGACCTATCCACATTTCACCTATGAAAATGCACCATCTACACAATGATATGAGAGGGAAAAATTACAAATAAATGTACAATATCAAAATATGCAACATTGCGAGTGTTAGGTCTGGTTGAAATATTTTCCAAAACAATGAGTCCTCGGTCTGCATTCAAAAATGGGTCTTATGTAAATTCTTGAAACCCTTGCTTTCATGTTTCAAAGTGTAAAATTTGGTCTTCAAACCCTAAGCGTCAGAGTGGTTTCTAATTTTGCATTACCTTTTTTCCACTTAAGTCATGTGTTTACCATGTGTTCTTTTAAAAGGGGTCGTGTTCAATAGTTTGCAAGTTCCTAACGCCTTGACACTTTATTAATTCCTAAGTCTTAAGCCCACAAATCTTTTATTAAACCACTATGTGTCGAGCTAGTATATTTTGATCTAACGGTCCGCTTAATGGCTTAGTCCTGAGATGCACAAGATCTAATATATAAGCAATTAAGCAGTGACGATGCATGGCAGTTAGCAGGCCTGAGACTTGTGAACAACTATTGTTAAAATGTAGACAGATTCCCTTTTGATCCAACGACTGACTTGATGTCTTAATCTGAAGATGTGTAAGATCTATCATGCAAGTCATTAAGCCATGTTTCCATGTATCCCAGTGGGTCCGACTGAGGTCGTAAGGAAAAAATTAAAGACTGAACAAGTGCAGATTGATCCGATGGTTGACTTAATCACTTAATGGAAAAGTGATCAAAATCTAAAGTATAAGCGATTAAGTCATGATGATGCGTGGCAGAATGGTGGGCCCGATGCAGCATGAAGATAAGGTAAAGAGGATGCAGTTTGAGAAATATCAGATGACTCGCTTAATGACTTAAAGGGAAGATATGTAAGATCTAGCATATAAGCCATTAAGTGGTGTTGATGCGTGTCCAAGTTGATAAAGTTGCATCCGTAGTTAGTAAAGCCTGAGTAAAGTAACTGGTGGCCAGGTTAAGAAGCATCATATGACTGACTTAATAGCTTATGGGGAATATGCATGAGATCTAATGTTTAAGTGATCAAGTCATGCTGACACATGTCCAGGATGAGTAGTGGTTCCCATAAAATGATGAGAGCTGCATGATTGATGAGATTTTGTTGGGATCTACGGTTCAAATTTAAAGTTTTCAAAATGGCATCAGTGAACCGTTAAGTCGCAAGTTTCAAACCAGATGAATTGATTGAAGAGCGTGTGGCCACTTCAGTAAAATTAAATGTGAGAGATTGATTTGATTGAAGCATATAATTCATTACTTAAGCTTGAAGCTGCCATAATCATCAAAGTGATTGAAGCGAAAATCAAAGTTGCAGCGATCTTGCACTCTGTGTGACAAATTGTAGAATGGTTAAGTCTCCTGATAGAAACAGTAAAATTCATGCTTACAGTAGGGTTTTAAATTCTAAAATATAAACAAAAGTATTGATATGATTTGATATTATTACCATAAGAAGCTCTAAGTTCAGAAGATGGCCCCTAGGATTGAATTCACTGGTAATGTAGAGTACAAAGATAGAAATGTGCGGGATGACCTTATACAATAGCTGAGTGGATCTACAAATGATTCTACCCAAATCAAAAGAGTGGTTCCTATAAATCCTCATTTTAGAGTAGGGGAAGGTTTATATGACATGGGTAGATGGGTCAGAGATGCCAAGGTTAGCACAAGTAGTCTCAGTCTATTCAAAACTGCTTTCAGCCAAAGAAATGCTCCTTCCCTAGACTGCAATATATGGGACCTAGATTTAGGCAAATTAATAGTTCCTGGAGTATTCATGGATACAGATTTACTGATTGTAATAGCCAAAGCTTATGATAAGGTGTCTAGGGTTCTGAGAGATATAGACGGAAACATACTGCTGAATGTCATAGCTGATGAGATAAGAAAAGTCTTCAGTTTGAGTGACCTCTCGATTCGGATGGATGACATAGATTTCAACCAATTCAAAGAGGTATATAAGAATCAAAAGGAATACTAGAGAAATGAGGCCTTCAAAGGGTATTTCAACAAGATAGGGGGTCTAATTGTAGTAGGCCCTAACACACCAGAGCCTTTCAAACTAGATTACTTTAATGGCAAGGCTAGAGGGATGTATAGTGCCATGTGCCATGTTTTGGGAGAGGATGAGGAGACAACAATGCCTATTCATTTCATGCTTATGATGGTTCAAATTCTGCATCCACATTTATCTATTGTTTTTTACTATGCTAATTACATTGCTGACTTGATGCATCAAGGTCTGGTAGGCATAAAAGAGTCTAAGATAGTCAAGCCAATGAGATGGTATTCAATGATGATGCACATGATTTTATTTAATAATGTTGACTATTTTGAAGAAGAAATGGATCTTACTGAGTTTCAGGATGATGAAGATTTGTTAATTCAGTTGTGGAGTACTGACTTGTCTTGGGACAAGAAAGAGGCTAGTTTCATAAATTTTGATAGATCTTTTGCCTCTAGAATTAGAACATTGTTATGTACAAACAACCCTAGGATCCACACAGATGTGTTGAGACTTTTGAGACCAATGGAATATGCTGCAGAATTGAAAATTGTGCACAATTGGGGTGATTTCTTTTTATACCCTGTCTCAACAGCCATTAGGGTTTATGGTTTCAGGGGAACTCCAAATTTCCTCCCTTAAAGATTACCACTTAAGATTGGCTTGGTAGAAATTCTAAGACAAATGGGTGGGTTGCAAGAGGAAGCTTTGACTGGTAAGATGAAAGGTAGTATTTTCCCTACCCTCACAAGACTTCACCATTTCATCATTACCAAAGGGGGATGGACCCAGTTTGACAAATACTTGGAGCCATATCAGCTGGCAACATCAGTGGTAAGGTGTGAAGTCAATGAGGGATTTATCATTGATATGTTTAGGAAAAGAACCAAACGCTTGGCTCTAGATCATCAATTTAATTTTCCTGAAGATATAATTAGAAATGAGTTTGATCTGATGGAACAAGAGATCAAGAAGGAGAAATGGTTAGTATATAAAAAATATTTAGATTTCATCCACCATTTTGATAGAACATATGATCCTTTAAAAGTATTTATGCCTTGGGAAAAGAAGATAGAATCCCTGATGAGCATGTTTGAAGATATAATGCAAGCCCTAGACCAGAAGAAGAAGAAAATAATGGAAATAGAGCCAGAAGAGTCACAGGGAAGGGTTGTCCCTCCAGGAAAGTATGTGGTCTACCAAAGAAGGGGTTATATCACAATTCTATCCATAGATGAAAAGGTTTCTGACCAAAAAGGGAAAAGGCCATTAGACACTAATGCCCAAATATTGCCATCTCCAAAAAGGCAGAGGGTGGAAGGAAAAGAGCAACAATAGGGTGATATTTATTCCCCTTCCCAATCTCCCTTGCACATGGATAATCAAAGTATTGCTGAGAAATTAGTGAAGATGGGGAATACAGGGCATATATTTGTTACAACCCAAGAATTGCAAGAAGGAGTGCCAGAGGCACCCAAAAAATTTGCCCTAGATCTAACAATGGCTGAGTTTGCAGGAAAAGAGCTAGACCCCATCACTAAATATGCAGTGATGAATTCTTGTCTGATGATAAATTTGTTAAAGACAGGGCCTTTATCCAATTCCTTTGGAGAATTAATATAAATGAATTCAAAGAGAAATGTCAAAAGTTGCAAGATGACCAACCTGATAGGGACAGGGATGACATTGAAAAGGAGGTAAAACAAGAGATGATGACTAACTTTGATAAAATCACTCCTGAAGAAGGTAGGGAATTAGTGTAAAAGGAAGGAGTTCTTATCCTACCTCAATGGGATCTTATTGATTCCATTATCTTTGATGTTGTGAGGAAAGGAACCAAACTAGTGCACACCAGTGGAACATTAACTGGTGTCAAATTCAGTGAAGACCATGCAACACTAGTAATGTGGTTTTTGAAGAAAAAAGAGAATAAGAAAACTGATAAAGATGACCAGGCCGAACACTTAGGTAGCTTGCTAGTAAAGAGAGTTGAAAGTGTCTCAGGAGTAGAAGCATCTAGCACTACTTTGGAGACAACAAAGTTTGGTATGAAAGTGGCAGAGAAATAAGATGAGGAAATTAGAAGCCTGAGGGAGAAGTATGAAATAGTAATGAAAGCATACAATGAGGAAAAGGTAAAGTCCATTGAAAAGGACAAGAATATTTCTATCCTAGAGGGAAAACATGTAGCTCAGTACTCTCCTCAAAGGATGCTAACTCAAGATCCACATCAACCTAGAAGTTCAAGCCCAATTATAACTTTCCCTCCTTCTCTTGCGCCATCAAGTCCAGTTACCCAAGCTAACTTGGAATTAGAAAAAGAAAAATTAATTACTGAGAGGACCAAATTGGAGGAATCAAGGAAGAAGTGTCTTGAAGAGTCCTTAGAATTTAAAGAGGCATAGGTAATGGTAAAACAAAGGTACTCTGATAAGATACATTCCACCCTTATGCAGTGTACTAAACAAATAAGTCTTGCTACTCTTTATGCACTAGGAAAAAAGGTCATTAGCATAGTAAATGAATATGATGCAGAAAAGGATCAATGGGGCCTAATCATGGATAGATGAAAAGGAAATAAGGCTGATTTAAAATCATTCTATTCCATATCCAAAGAAGAAAACATTGTTGATATTGTTTTAACCAATACTTATAAATGCCTAAAATTAATGGTGGACATGGACATCAGGAGAAGCATCATCATCAGAAAGATAGAAGCCTTGAGGAGAGAATATTCAAAGGATAGGTATGAGATGTTTCCTAACCTCTTCAAGAAGAATGGTGACATAAAGAATGGGGCATTATGGCTAAGACAATTGAATGAGGCTTTGACCATTAGGACTAATAACATTGTTACTTTGGAAAGCACACTTTTGTTTGTCCAAACCATGGGAATTATTAGCAGTGCCATTTGGGATGAGGTTAACAGTAAAAAAGATGAAGTCATCAGTTTTGATTAGCCAAGTGATGAGGCATATGCCTCTTGGAAGGACAAGTATAATACAGTTGATCAAGAAGAAGGTGCCAGTGTATGAAAGACAACAAGTGGCAGTGTTCCTGATTAGTGAAAGAGACAGACAGAGGTAAAGATCCCGCATCAACAAGAACAAAGACAACATATTCTAAATGGCTGCTTCCGAACAACTTTGAAGTAGTTACAAGCGCCCAGGCGGTCATAAGACAAAATATGTTGAATATTTATTGTAACAAAAGTGGCTATCACTTCATTTTTTATTTTGTCTTCTTGTTGAGTCATTTGTTTTATCCTTATTCCAAGTGATCCGTAGCTTGTTGCAATCCTATTCTATAAAAGGATTCCCAAGATCATTGGAAAGCGCTAGAAAAATTGCATTGTAAGCAATTTTGTAAAGTTTCAGTCAAGGGGGAAATATAGTGTAGTTTGTACTAGATAGCTGTAAAAAAAAAAAAAAAAAAAAAGCTGAGAGATCTTTTGCAGGTTATTGAAGAGGTTATCTCTGAGTACTTTTTGTATACTGGAATATGATTCTCTGAATTTTAATACAAAGATCTAGATTCCAATCTCTCCTGTGTTATGTGTCTTGTGAGTTATGAATTTTCTGATTTATTAGCATAGAATTTCTCTACGTTTATGTACTTATTTGAGAGTTTTGATCTAGGATGAGATTAAATTAGGCTCTGATTAATGCATAGATTCATTTGACATATGATAGGATTCTATTGGTAGTAGGGGTTTGGGATAGTTGAGTTATGATATAGAATCTTTGATGAATATTGATTTTAGTATATTGTATCTTAGTTAGAGTGTAGCCCAATGGATAAAGCACTGATCTAAAGCTGACAAGTTCTATACTATTGCATATCTAGTTGCATATTGGCTATGTTTTCCTATAAACAAACATTAAAATCCATTAAGTCTATATTTTTGCAAATTTGTTGTGAATTCCTATCTCATGCTCCATCTCATGGTTGATGTTCAATGGGTAATTAGCCAATTATCTAGTATATCCCAGTTATGTTGAGTTATTGTGAGATTACTGCTTGATAATACCATATAGAAATATCAGAAGGTATTATAGGGTACTCACCCCTTGGTGTAGCAGAACCTAAAGAGTAGAAGTATTGTAAGAGTGCTTGTTAGTTGGTCCTTTTCTTGTATGAACCAATATTTGGAGGTGGATTCTCTATAAAACAGTCATAAGAAGAAGAGGTTTTTTTTAACTGCAACATAAAAAGAAACCAACAACAAGGGCCAAAGAAAATTTGTGCAAGTTACCTGGCAGACATGTTTAAAAATAATAATTGAAAACAAATCATTCCCTGATATCCCACATTCAACACCCGTCCATAAACTAAAAACATCATACAAGCATTGAGGAAACTAACACATCATTTATCTTTGATGCAATGAAAACTACCTTTCCTAAAAATGAACATACTAGAATCTAACACATGTAATAAATATTCAAGTAATATTTAAAAGAAATTAAATCAAGAAAGGTGATTACTTCTAAGTATAACAAAGACTATAATGCTAACTCTCTAAGAAAATTTTAAGTTCACTCATTTCACATACTAATTAATTCTCTAAATTAGTTTTCAAAATAAATACCATAAAATAATTCTCTTAATAACTCACCATAAAAGATGAAGATTTGAAGTTCTTTAGAAAAAATAATAATGGAGCGCGCGCGGGAGTGGGAAAGGTGGAGGCCCCAACGATCACTTGCAGGAAATTTTGAAGGCTGACTTGGCTCCTTTGATGGTCATGGTGCTTTCCAAAAGCATGGATCGTTCACATATCAACCTAAATTGACTCCATAGTGGCCTTTCAATAGGCGCAACATGGCTAGGTTTAAAGCATGGAAACCTAAAACCTGATCAGATCAAACCAATGCCCCCTCATTGGAACTCAAGGAAAATTAACCAGGGATGGAAGGAAATGGGAGAAGAATGACTCGGGATCAAATCCATACAAGGGCTATGAGCCTCAAGTCAAAAAATTTGATTTTTCTAAGATTGCTGATAGATTCTATAGACCTAAGCATTATATGGTTTCACAAAAAAACTAGAAGAAACCAACCCCGACACTTCAACATAAGACAAATATCTGGTTTGAAGTCATCTCCACTATGCGTGTGTCTAACTCCACTTGACAGGAATCCATAGACACTCTTAAGGATAGAGCTTTCTTTTTCAAATGGTTAGGACCATGGCCATCTGTTAACCTTATTAAGAGCTGGTGTTAGAAAATTTGGGGTAAGGGATGCAAATTGAAAACCCTAGCCAATGGATTCTATTTGGCCCTCTACGAAGAAAAGTTTGATAAGGACTAGATCTTAAATAATGGACCTTACTTAATAAATGGGAAAGGCCTTTTTTTAAAAGAGTGGGTGGCTAACTTTGATCCAACCAAAGAGAAAATCTCAGAATACCCAGTCTGGATAAACCTACATAATCTCCCAGCTAAGTATTGGGGATAGGAAATGCTCCAATGGATTGGAAATATGATTGGATCTTTTATAAGATCTGAGGAGGTCATTAGTCAGAAGGATTCATCCATACATCCCAAAATCCTTATCAATCTACAACAAAACATGCTGGTCCCAAATCATATTACTTTGGACACAACAAATGGTGCATTGAAATAACATATCAAAATTTGGGATGAGGATATAATGATGGAAAACATCCAAGATTCTCGCATGGTTAAAGGAAAGGGTTTTATGCAGGATCTCCTTCTAGATGAACTAGCAAGAAGGTCCCTATCTAGAAACCTAACTCAACTAGATGAGGCTGAAATTATTGTTAAACGCCCTGGTGATGATGCATTAGCTTCACCTGCCTGGCGAAAGGAGTGTCATTTGGTTGTTGAGGCGGCTATCCAGGGACCATCCTCTTCTAACCAGTAGGTTCTTCAGAAGACAATCACTTCTACCCCCACATGCCCAAGCTCAAACTCTGTAGATTTTCTAGAAGATTACCCCCTTCATCATCCCATCATTTATGCTACTGATGAAACCAAAGAGGAATCCCCACCCTGCACTCTCAACCTTCTTGTTGAATGAGTTCTCTTACTCATATGCATAGTGAGAACTACCTCGGCAATAATGTGTTCTTAAAACCAAAAATCTGGTTTAAGTCTGCTCCTGAAACCCATGACTTATTGGAAGACTTTTTTAGCCCCCTCTCTGAACCCTTAGTCGTTGCCCCAGTTTATAAAGCACCCATTATTTGAGTCTCTATAGCCCAAGAAACCTCACCTATTAAGGGGTTCACACTAATGGAGAAACCTAGTGTGGAGACAGAGATCAAATGTATTGAAGCTGTTGGTGCTCCTTCAGGCTCACATGGGAAACAATCCCCAAAGAGCTCGGTAATCCTCTCCCCAACCATTCAAATTACTGAAGAATACCAGTAGAGATATTCTCAAACTAAGGTTAGTTGCTTCCTTCCTATTTTAGAAGATCTTAATAGAATTTAGGATGATCATAATAAATATAAAGAGATTGGTGAAGAGATAGTTGTTGAGGAAGACCCCCAGGATGGTCAAATCTCTCCAATTAGAAACCTAGAAAGTTCTTTCAATGAAGCTAGAGACAGTGGGGATAATTTGTTGGAATACTCTAATTTAATATTTTTTAGTGATGATGGTGGGGATGATTAATTGGGGATAGATGAGTCTCTTAATGCTCTTGAAAGTAGAGGTTTGCACCAATCTGAGTCTAAAATGAAGAGACCAAAACTGGGAATGAAACAGAGAAGAGGAGCTAAATCCACCAAAGAAAAGTTGGAACAAGCTGGTTGTGAAGTAGACCATAAAACATTGCTGAGATCAGGAAAGGTTATTTCCTTTTTTCGAAAGAAATGAGGATCCTCTCATGGAATGTTAGGGGCTACAATGCCTTTGAAAAATCTCGCCTACTCAAGAGAGGTCTTGATTAGGCGAGAGTAGACTTAGTTCTTTTGCAAGAAACTAAACTTAAAGGTGAAGATATTATTTTGTTCCAAAAGAAATTTGCTAAATGGGGTGGGGTGTTTTCAGAGGCTTCTAGTGCTTCTAGGGGCATGGGAATTCTATGGGATGATAGTGCAGTGAATGTAGTGATGATCAGCCAAGCAACTAACTGATAATAGATTGAAGTTACATCTAAACACTTGCTTTTCAAATTCTATGTTTTCAACATCTATGCACCTAATAGCCCTTTTGAGAAAGAGGCTTTATGGAAGGTTATTTCCACCTTCCTAGCTGATAGAAGAGAGGAACTCTTCATTTTAGGGGGAGATTGTAATGCCATTTTAAGCCCCCAAGAGAAAAAAGGTGGAAAAGGTTGGCAAAGTAAAAGGGAGAATTTTTTTGCTGAATTTGTCTTAAATAATGGGTTGGAGGAATTAGACTTCAGAATAGGTGATTACACTTGGACCAATTGAAGAAGTGGTTTATTGAATATAGCTGAGAAACTAGATAGATATTTCCTTACTGAAAATTGGGAAGAGTGTGACTGGATATACACAATAGATATTTTACCTTTAACTGGTTCTGATCACTACCCAATCATGTGCAACATTCAAGAAGATGCAGGCATGGAAAGATCTCCTTTCAAGTTTGAAGCTATGTGGCTAAGGGAGGATGACTTCTATACCAACATAGAAATTTGGTGGCAGAATGCTCCTATCTTGGAACGTAACAAATCATTTATTTTTTTCAAAAAAATTCAATATGTTAAGGATCAGCTTAAATTGTGGAATTGAGATGTGTTCTGAAATATCTTTGTGGAAAAAATCAATGTTGAAAAGAGCTTAAACCTTCTTAATGAGCGAGTGATTACACAAGGTATGGATGAATTCATGTATCTAGAAGAACAAACCCTTCAAAAAAATATAAAGAAATTCTTTCTAGGGAAGAGATTTATTGGAGACAAAAGTTGAGGGAGACCTGGCTAAAAGAAGGAGATAGAAACACTAAATTCTTCCACAAATTAGTTAAAGCTAGAAGGGCTAGAAATAAAATTCTCTCTATTGAAACTTGTGATGGGGCAGTTATTAATGAGCCACAATAAATCAATCAAGAAGCCATTAATTATTTTCTGAACACCTTCACGCAACATGGGAGGAATGAAAATGATACTGAGGGGCTACTAGATCTTATCCCTAAATGTATTTCTGAAGCCCAGAATGCCATGCTCTCCTGCCCAGCTTCACTAGATGAAGTCAAGACCACTTTGTTTGGTTTGGGAGGGGATAAATCCCCAGGCCCTAATGAATTTCCTACCTTACTCTTTCAGAAGACTTGGAATATCATTGGTGAAGATATCCTACAAGTGGTAGAGGAATCAAGATCCAAAGGCTTTATGCTTAAAGACTTAATAACACTTTCATAGCCATGATTCCAAAAAATTGAATATCAAGTCTTTTGATGACTTCAGACCCATTGCTTTGTACAACATAATTTACAATATTATTGTTAAAGTGGTTGCTAACAGACTTAAAAATGTCCTTGGTAGTATCATCTCTGAAGAGAAGAGTGGTTTTTCCCCATATAGATCTATTTTTGAAGGGATAATTATAGCCCATGAAGTTGTTCATATAGTGAAAATAGCTAAGGTCAATATCATGATGATTAAACTAGATATTAAGAAAGCCTATGACAATGTCAATAGGGATTTTCTTCTCAATGTTCTCAGGTGGTTTGGCTTTGCTGAGGGCTAGGTAAAATGGATGGCTCGTTGTATTAATACACCAATATTCTCTATCTTGGTGAATGAAATTCCTCAAGGCTTCTTTGAAACCACAAAGGGAATAAGACAAGGTGACCCTATTGCACCCTTCCTTTTTATTATCATGGCTAAAGTTCTTGGCCACTTTATAACTAAACAAAGGACTATAGGTAAATGGAAGGGCACCAAGATTTCTGCGGGTGTTGACTCATATACACACCTGCAATTTATTGATGATAAATTCCTCCTTGGAATTGCATCTATAGAGGAAGATCATGTCATTAAAATAACTTTAGACAGTTATGACAATGCCAGTCGCCAATGTATAAATTGACACAAATCAAAGATTTACTTCTTCAATACAAATCAAAATCTTCAACATGAAATCAGTGGCATATTGCAGATTAAAATAGGGTTGTTACCAGGTAAATATCTTGGGGTGCCTCTTTTTTATGGTGCCTCCAAGCCTCACCTATGGAAAGGTCTCTTGGAATATTGCTTTAAAAGGACGGAGGGATGGAAGAGTCGATGGTTAACCTCTGTTGGCAAGATCTTACTTCTTCAAGTTGTCATCACAACCATCCCCATCTATTCGATGAGCAACTTAAAAATTCCACATAAAGTTCTTGATGCCATCACAAGGAGAATGAGGAATTTTTTCTAGAATGGGGCTGAGGAGGGTGATAAATGGCCTCTCCTTGCATGGGAAAAAATATGTAAAAAAAAGTCAAATGGAGGTGTTGGGGTTTGAAGGACTGGAGGAAGATGAATTTAGGTCTAGGAGCAAAACTTGTTTGGAATATATGCAGTCAGCCAAGAAGCTTATGGGTCAAAAAATTTGAGAGAAAAATACTTGGACTCTACAAATGATGAAAGAATCCTTACTATCTCTAATCCCCCTAGAGGTTCAGCTATCTAGAAATTCATTGTAGACTGTAGACATGTCATTCAAAGACATTTATCTTGGCATGTAGGCAATGACACAAAAGGTTTATTCTGGGAAGACTCCTCGACAACCATTCGATATTAAAAGATGATGTTAGATTTACTAAATTAAGAGAATTCTTCACTCAAAGGTGGGGTCAAAAGGTGTTTGATTATTTAGAAAACATGAATTCTCTTCTTGGACCCAAATGGAAATGGAAAGAAATGGATGAGTTAGACCTCCCAGCTCACCAATGGACTTTAATGGAAGAAATGCTTCAAAAAAGATGCTTTATTAGATCTAATCAGGAAGACAAGCTGATTTGTTGTAGAGAGAAAAGTGGGATCTACTCAGTGAAGCTTGGTTATTCATCCCAGGAAGAAGGAGAGTATCTCCCTCTTTAGCCAACTAAATTATTCTAGGATAAAGAATGTCTGCCAAAGGCAAGGGCATTTGCATGGATAGCAGTGCATAAGTGGATTCTCACTGCAGAAAGAAGAAAGCGGTTTGGACTCTAGGGACCTACTAAATGTGCCCTATGTAAAGCAACATCATAATATGTTGACCACTTTCTTATTCAATGCCCATTTTCTGAGGAGTGTTGGAGTATGATCAAGGAAAGGCTTAATTGGATAGGACCTATGCAAAATTGTGTTCAAGAAGTGTTTAAGATCTAGCCCATTTCACTTAAAGCCACTGCTCTTTCTTCTATGTGGAAGGTTTGCCCCTCTATAGTAATTTGAGAGTTGTGGAAGGAACAAAATCAGAGGATTTTTTAAGAGAAGGAAATGCCTATTCACAGGGTAAAGATTAGCATAATTTATGCCATTGAAGAAAATATGAAGGCTGCTCTGCAATCAGCCACAGGGAGTTATGTTTATACTAAGAATGACTGATTTATTCATTATAAGTGGCCCAGCTTGAAATTTAGAAATGGAGGAATTAAGAATGCTGATGCAAATAAGTAGATCCGAAAGGATTTGAAGTGGATGCTGCCTGATCAAGACTGGGTGAAAATTAATTTTGATGGGGCTTCCAGAGGTAACCCTAGGAACTCGAGTGGTGGTGTGGTTGTAAGAGATTGGAAGTGGAATATTTTGGCCTTAGCTTCCCAACAATTGAATAATGACACCAACAATGTAGCAGAAGCAAGTGCTGCCTTGTTGGCTCTTCAACTTGGAAAGAGGATGAAACTGCAAAAGGTTTATCTTGAAGGGGAATCACAAATTATTGTGAATGCTATCAAGAATGGGTGTGCTAAAGCTTGGCATCTTCAAAATATTATGGAAGAAATCTCCAATATCCTACATCTGTCCCTGATTTCAGAATCAATCATGTTCGTAGAGAATGTAATGAACAAGCGGATATTGTCTCTAAATGGGCAACAAACCTTGGGCATATCAATATGGTGTGCATAGGTTTTTTATTATTATGAAGATTTATTAAACATCTAATAGTTTTTTGATGCAGGTTCATGATCGTTGATATTCAAAATTCAATATGTTAAGGTGCTGGCTCTAAATTTGAATGCGATGGGGTTCCACTCATATGACCATTTATCTCCAAAATGGCTAACCTTCTAAAACACATGTGGTGTTTTTAAAAATATATGGGTGTTAGTGGTGGTCATATCGGCTTTATTGTAAGGATCTTGATGATTGGTTAGGCACGTAGTGCCTCTCTTTCCCATATTGGCGAAGTGTGATGAGTTGATGGCTGATTAATGGTGATGGTGTTAGCACAACCAAATGATGATTGTGATATCGTTTGTTGTTCTATGCAAATTAAAGGCATTTTTTTTTGTGCAAGGATATGTTAGCAGAATGACGACTCCTTTTTTCTCACACTTATGACAATGTGTGGATTACAGGTTTTGAAAAGACAGTTCGCTCTACTGAGATTTTGGCTTGAGTGTTGGTTTATACCCATCCTCTATGCTTTATCATCATTTTCTATCTAAATTTCAAAATAAGTTTTCTCTTCACAGGTTGAAGATGGAGGCCACCTTTTCTGTGCGAACCTTAAAGTAGCATAAAACCTTTGAAGGACCTACGACCAAGGAACACATGCTAGGATTGCTCAATTACAAAGAAGAAAGGCTGGCTATAGTTGCTCTGGATGTTTTGGGCAGTCAATTTCAACAGTGACATGCAAAATGAAGTTCCAATGTTGATGTAATTTCTCTTATCATTGCATGGGCTCTGCAACTTGGTGAATCTGAAGGTGAGGTCAAGCGTTTGATTGATTTCCTCTTTGACAATGAGTTGTTGTTTGGCCTTGATTCTATTCTAAAATGGGCTGTGCCTAGTGTTGGACTAGATTATAGTGAGTGTTTCAAAGACTCCAAAGATGGTGATGAATTTGGAAAGGTCCCCTTTCTGATTTGGTGGGGAAAAGTTGACAAAACTGTTTACACAAACAACATTAAGAGCAAATGGAAAAATATGAAGAACATAGCAGAGCACATTCGTGTTCAGGAGCACAGGAGAAATAGTGTTGTGTTTGAGGTGATCCCGTGTGGGAAATGTGGGTAGAGAAAAGGAAGGCGACCGAATGCGGTCTGATGATGGCTCAAAAAACAAATAAGGTTTATGATGATAGACAATTTTGTAAGCATAATGCTGAATATGTCTATTATAGCCATTTGGGATTTGTTTATCTCGACTGCTGCTAGATATAGGTTTTATGGCGGAAGCCAATTTTGCATATGATATTATGCAATATGCAACCCATACATATTTTTCATGCACAATATGCTTCTCTCTCAATGAGGTTTATGTCTGTCCAGTTGCTATATTTTATGGCTATTTTGAGATTTGTAGCCATGTGCTTTAAAGTTTGAAACTGGTTATATGATAACCTATATAGCATATATGATAAATTGTAATCCTCATGTAATTTCCACTTTTATCAATATAAAACATTATTATAGACCAAAAAAAAATAAAAAAATTCACCATAAAGTAATTCTTTAACAATAAAATATCTACCTAATTATAAAGTAATTCTTTAACTATAAAAAATCTACCTAATTATAAAATTACCTTTCACCACACCATTTCTCTTTTTTAAAAGAAACTACCCGTCTATATTAAATTATTTGGAGAAAGTTGTAATACTTTTTTCCAAACTTTTACTTAATCTTATTGTACTTGCCGTAGGCAATATACTATTGCATACCATTCGTGAATTAGTTTTGCGCCAATGAACCAATCCTAAATCACAATTTTTTTCTATTAGAATATTTCTAATGTTTAAATATTTATTTATGAATTAAATAAATGATATAAATTACTTATCTGCTTTATGATTGGTTTAATTGATTTGGTCTTATATGACCCCTTTTTTCGGAGCTTCACCAAATTTGTTTTTCGGAAAGTTTTTAACCATAGTTTGTAATATATAATTCATCTATCATTTAATTTATTTTGAAATTAATTTTTTAATTTACATATATTTTTATGAGATACTCTATTTAATATTTTATTATTATATTTTATTGTTTACAAATTTTAATTATAATATATTTTAACAATATTATAATATATAATTATTATATATTCTAAAATATATAATGTATTATATTTTTAATATATATATATAAATGTTATAAATAATTATTAAAATCTCTAATATATAATATATTATTCTATAATATATAATATAAAAGTACTATATCATTTAATTTTTAATCTATAATAATTTTATTTTTGTAAATAATTATTAAGTAGAATAAAATTAATATTAATAATAAAATTATATATATATATATATA
>MU227582.1:1892908-1935832 GCA_018584345.1 Thuja plicata | reverse complement strand
ATAGCCATGTTTGATTTTGATTTGATTTGATTGGTCGAAATTGATTTGAATTGTATGACTATAATAGTTAATATAAATCAGTGATAAAAATCACCTAGGATATTAAATTGATTAAAAGAATTATGCCAAGCAGTAACACGGTCGTTTGGACATAAATCGAGGGTATGATCACACTTAGGGCAAATAGGGTCTATAGTTGCGATAGACCAAATTCAGGTGGTTACAGGTATATGCTATTTTTGGCGGCTGATTGGAATGATCTTTACAAAAAAAAATCCTCAATATTTTGACTACCTTCTGAAATGGATTACAATATATTTTTCTCTCCTTTATCTTCTTCTCCTCTTCGCTTTTTGGAAAGCTTGACTTGAATTAATTACTGATAAAAAATGAAGTGGATATTGAATGAATGTTAGGGTTTTAAATTTTGGTAGAAATGGTAGGTTCCACAAGGTTGTGTGCTTTGCCTTACATTAATTTAACATATCTTGCAATTTGTCATTCAGATTGGAAAGTTTCAACATTTACAGTAGAGATTTATTTTTCTATACACGCCTGCAATTGAATGGTTCTTAGGGCACTTCAAAGCTCCAACAACAAACTGCCTTACATGGAACATTATGTGAGAACAATTATTTATGATGCATTAAAAAGACAGACCCATTTTGAGATTGCTATTATTTTTACATCGAAGCATCAAGCATCAACACATTTGAAGTTTTTTATGCATTTGCATGTCAATATACATAAATGCAATAACTAGCAGCTACAGGAGGCTATAAGTATATGAAACCATGTCAGGTCAAGTTTGCAGTCACACAGAAAAGGAATACAAGCTCCGTCATTCTGTTTTCAATGACATCATAGATTATGCATATTATTTTAGTCAATCACCACTTCAAGGATGTGGATATGTGCAACTTCCATAACCTAAAAAAATCACACACACATTGCATCTTTGTTAGATATGAAATAAATTTCCAAAAATCCAATGGTCTAGCCTTGTTAACATTTCAAGGATTATATAAGCAAGTGGCCACTGGCTATAGGTTTACATGATCTAGCACTGATTTTCTACATTCCCATTTATATTATCTAGTTCTACTGTTGCCAAAATTTTACCAGCCTAGTTGAATACTTTTTTTTGGCACCTATAGGCAGCTGCTCACAATGGGAAAATGGAAATTAAAATCAACAGGGAAACCTAGTAAACAAAAAACAGACAAGGAAAATGCATTAGAACATATCTCTGCTTGCAAATAGATTTATGGAAAAAAGGTCTTTTTTAATGTTTTAGGGTCTAGATTTATTTATTTATTTTTAAATGTTAGACTTGGATATGGCACAATTGATTAGGTTGCTAAATCCATATGTATTTGACAGTGCTTCAAGTTTCCTCTTGTACGGAAAACATGTTAACAAAATGCAAGTTGAGGAAAAAATGAAGGAATTATTTAAGTGTAGAATTTAAAACATGGCTTTAGAAAATATATGTGCATGTGTGGGAGAAGTTGCAGGTTAGGTGCAAGTTCTAGGTCACTTTAATAGGATAAATGCCACTTAAATATTCTTATAACCCTTATAAGCCAAAAGGAACGCCCTTTGTATTTGAAATCGCAATGACAAAGATAATAACTAAAGCATAAAGCAATGATAGTAACCAAAATTATTGAAGCAATTGCAGATTTAAGTATGTACCCTAATAGTCCCCAATCCATTGTCATAGACAACTCCCTAAACTTCTTATGCATCCTCCTTTTTAAAATAGTGAATCTAGGTAGCCTGCAACAGAAGAAAAATAAATCTATATCAAATAATCTTGAATCTGGCTAGTCCATAATACTTCCTGTAAGAGCCATTAGCACTTGATAGTCTATTGTCATGTGTTTGTTTTGACTTGGCGGTAGCTTGCTGGTGCAGACATGGGGTGTTACTTGTTGTTGCAGACAATTGACATGTTTTGAGTCCTGTTTTGAATCACTGTGAATTCCTAGTTAAAGAATGTTTGTGATCATGTTGTAGAATCTGTTGACGAATCAATAGCATTTTTTACTGTCTTACAGATCTAAATTTCCTAATTGAATAGAAAATCAATTCAAAACATTTGTAACATCCTTTTCTTCATCAAATTAAAAATGCACCTTCTTATTATCTTTATTAATTCACACATGAATTACAATATATATTATGAAACCAAATTAAAAGGTAACTTGGCTTCCCCAAATTTGGGACTGCCACCACCACCGAGTTGAAAAGTAACTCGGCTTCCCCAAATTGACATTCAAAATTCACTATACATGGCTTGTTGGCTGCCTGTTGTTTTGCTCTATTTTTCACTTTACAAAAATATTGATTGTGATTTATGGGGCATTCCTTGTGCCAAAACTTTTGTTTTTGTCAGAAGCACTATAAATGGGTTCTATCCCAGTTTCTTGGAACAATTATAACATCGAGTTGAATTTCTATACTTTCTTTGTTATATTTCAAGGGAAAGACAAACCACAACCTATGTTAAACATTGAGCCTACTGTGACGGTCAAAATATGAGTGCCTGGATTTGAAGATTCTATTAAAGAGGAAACTGATATCCACTTTTACAGCCCCATGTTTATGTACTCAGATCCACATCTTTGGTTGATAGGCCTGAAAATCAGATTGCTCCCTCACTAGCATCAATTCCTTTTCTATGAAGGCAGCAGGAGTTAACATGAATTTGTATGTCTTATACTCTCCCAAGGGAAAACTGTCGTCAATGCAAACACCACTTCCCCTTTTGTTCATGTATCCTAGATAATATGTTATTCTGAAAGTGACACACTCCTTTAAAGAAAGTCTTGACTTCATTGCTTCTCCTACCAAATTCCATTTCCTATATATCAACCCCTCCTTGTGGCTGACATGGATTTCTCCAATACAACTTAGGAGCATTCTTGCACTCTGAATAAACTTACTCACTAAATCCCTGTGCTTCTTAATCACATCATCATTGTCTTCCTTGCCCGAAAATCCTAAATGAAAAAAATTAAACACAATTCTATCAAACATGGTTCCCTTGAAGATCCCCAGCTGATCTATCATAGTTGCATCCACCCCCATGAAGTACACATGCTCTACGACTTCATAAGTTACAAATTGAATTCCCAGCAGATTTGTAGAGTCTTAAAACCATCTCTGCATTAAAATTTTTCATGCATATATTAACTAAATAGTCCAAAGAAGTCAAAATAGAAATAGTCAGAATAGAGATATATCCAATTAGGGACTATGAATTTAGATTATGCCAGACCTTTGCTATCAAGTGATGTCACTACAATATTCTCTGCAGACCCAAATGTCATGGCCAATGAAGAAGAAAATGAGAAGTCTCCATCTCCAACCAACAGAATCCTGTGCAAGCTGGAATAGTGCATACGTATGCTCTGAATGGGATGAATCTCTGCAAAAATTTGAGTAAAAAAAACCTTCAGTCAGCTCATATATAGACCAATATCCACATTCAAGAATGTCCCCATAGTCACATAGGACAAAGTGATTCTCCTTCCTTAGAGTTGCTCATCTGAAAACAAAATCAATTTTGGGAATAGATTTTAAGAACCTGACACCCTCTCAACCTTTTCATGGAGATATAATAAAATGTTTTTTGAAAAGTGACCAATACTTTGCATAAAACTATAAAATCCTAAAAACTGCAAAAGATTTCTTCTACCTTTGCCAAAGTAGCAGTTTTACAATTTTTGACTAATTAAAGTAGGGCAATTTGAAAACCACCTGGTACTCCTGAGTTATTACTAATATTTGGTTTTTGATTACTCTGTACTTTTTTAGTGTAATTTTAGGCTTTTGATAACAATACGTTTCTAAATTCTAATTTTTTAACAGGAAAGACTTCACATTGAACACATAAGTCCAATGGAGGATGTGAAGAAAACCCTGAAGTCTTTAAGATCAAAGGTAATTAGTAATAGATTTTGCTAGGCAAAATCATTGCCTTTGATTGTGATTTTTTATAACTGAGCTGCACTTTATTGTGGATGCATTTAAGATATAATTGACATGCACTAATATCAATTCTTCTAAGTTCTCACCCAACAATTCACTTTTATATTAATCTATAACAACATCAACATGCTCTAAAGAATGAAGAAGGAGATGCTAAACTGGAAGCCTCTCTGAAGTCTGCTGACAAATGCTGCAAGACAATTTTGAGACATCTTTCACATACAACTACATGCATTAAGGCAACTGCTGTGATGACAATTATGGTAGTTTTGATTGCATTCTGCATCAAGCTTGCAATGCCGAGTTTGGAACCTGTAGACTGGGAAAAGTACAAATTGATGTTAAGTGGAAGCTTTTCATTTTAGAACTTTGAAGTTTTCATTACTGAATGAGAATTTGACTTCCCTTGGATTTTGCCCCATTCTTTTTTGAAGATATTTTTACCTTGAATATCTTCAAGATGGGTTGTAAATCTGGAGATAAAAGAAGAAATCATAACCAACTTTGACAGCAAATTTATTTTCCTAGAAAGGATTTGAAATTTGGTTGGTAACCTCTGATTCACAAAGCTGAATGGAAAGGACCCTTCCGGCTACATTCCAGTGAACTTTAGTGAACTTCCTCTGATTAGATGTTAGTTTGAGATCTATATTGCTAACATTGCAGCAAGCATTCATTTGCGCATATGAATTTGTATTTGGAAGTGAGATATCAATAATAATAAGGTTTCTTTTAGAACAAGGAGGAACCTTCCTACATTACTTCATGAGCTATTTCATATGAATTCATTCACATTATAATTAAACTATTACTATTATGGCAGTCTGCTCATAATCCCTGTACGCCTGCAAATTTTCTTGTAGGGTGTAAAATGACTTAATTATAAGATCATTTAGATATAATTATACCTTCAGTCATGCAGATTGCAACTACTTAATAAATTCAAATATATCTATGCTTTTGATTCATTGTATTTTGGTGTTTATATATAAAGTGAAAAGTTTTGTAGCAAGAAATGAATATCTTTTTGTTTGCTTTTGATACTCCGATGATCTCCTATAATCAAGGGCTGGGGTCTCCTATCAAATGCTTCTTGAATAGATATTTCCTTAATAAGGCCCAAGGCAGTTTGTAAATTGTAAAAAAGTTGTTAACGCTTGATCTTTTAATGCTTTAGGGCTTTCAAGGCATGATATTGATACTATGAGCTCTACGAACATTTCCATCAATGTGGACACTATGTGACAGACATGCTTTTGCTTAGACATTTTCATATTACTCAATGTTAATCAATGTATGGGCTACTTCTTCAAGCACTAGGCAGGGACTCCAGCTGTGCCAACACAACCCTTGTTTAACATGAAATAAGAATATAAAGAGAGTTATATGGGCCTTCTATAATTATTTATTTATGAACTCTTTAAAACATATTTTACTTTTAACTAAGGAATCACATTCTTAAGTACTTTTTTTATTAGTTAATAAATATAATTCTAGTCAAATTTTGTTATATGCACTTAGATTTTTTTGTAATCACTTATGTTTGTATCCTTTTATTTCCTTAAGATTGTAAAAGTGATATTGCATACACAACAATGATCCAAACAAGGGATGCTTAGTGTCTAGTTCTTGTTGATGCAATATTTGTTGATGCAATATTTGAGTGTAAGGTTATAGTCAATGTGTTAAGTATCCACGTTATCAAGTTATCATACAATTGGATGAAGTTAGATAGGGATACAAAATGGAGGTTTATTGAAAAAACATGTTCACTTGAAAATTTTAGACCTGAAAATAAAATGTTAAGAAAATGAATCCATATAAACATGAGAAGATTGAGATTTGAATTACAAAACCTATTGTGAGCATTTAAGAATTTGCTAATTTGAATTGTAATAAGTCGATGGGAATTAAAAAGATCATCTATCCTACATAGTGAGATCGTTAAGGGAAATATGATTATTTTATAATTATACTTTGTGATAAAAATTATTTCATAAATTTTGAGAAGTCCATAAATTCAACTTGAAAATTAGTATTGTATTCAAGAACCAAAATGTGCCAAGCATCAAGTGAATCTTAGATAATGAGCCATTAATTATTTCTAGAATAAAATTTACAACAAATCAATCAAGAAGCCATTAATTATTTCTAGAAAACCTTCACACCATATATGATGGGGTAGTTATTAATGAGACACAACAAATCAATTAAGAAGCCATTAATTATTTCCAAAACACCTTCACGAAGCATGGGAGGAATGAAAATGATACTAAGGGGCTACTAGATCTTATCCCTAAATGTATTTCTGAAGCCCAGAATGCCATGCTCTCCTGCCCAGCCTCACTAGATGAAGTCAAGACCACTTTGTTTGGTTTGGGAGGGGATAAATCCCTTGGCCCTGATGGATTTCCTGCCTTATTCTTTTAGAAGACTTGGAATATCATTGGTGAAGATCTCCTACAAGTGGTAGAGGAATCAAGATCCAAAGGATTTATGCTTAAAGACTTCAATAACACTTTCATAGCCATGATTCCAAAAAAACCAGACATCAAGTCTTTTGATGACTTCAGATCCATTACTTTGTGCAACACAATTTACAATATTATTGTTAAAGTGGCTGCTAACAGACTTAAAATTGTCCTTGGTAGCATCATCTCTGAATAGCAGAGTGGTTTTGCCCCACATAGATCTATTTTTGAAGGGATGATTATAGCCCATGAAGCTCTTCATATAGTGAAAACAGCTAAGGTCAATAACATAATGATTAAATTAGATATTAAAAAAGCCTATGACAATGTCAATAGGGATTTTCTTCTTAATGTTCTTAGGCGGTTTGGGTTTGTTGAGGGCTGGGTAAAATGGATGGCTAGTTGTATTAATACACCAAGATTCTCTATCTTGGTGAATGGAAGTCCTCAAGGCTTCTTTGAAACCACAAAGGGAATAAGACAAGGGGACCCTATTGCACCCTTCCTTTTTATTATCATGGTTGAAGTTCTTGACCACTTTATAACTAAACAAAGGACTACAGGTAAATGGAAGGGCATCAAGATTGCTGTGGGTGTTGACTCATATACACACCTGCAATTTATTGATGATAACTTCCTCCTTGAAATTGCCTCTATAGAGGAAGCTCATGTCATTAAGAACTTTAGACATTTACAACAATTCCACTAGCCTTGATGTATAAATTGACACAAATCAAAGATTTACTTCTTCAATACAAATCAAAATATTCAACATGAAATTAGTGGCATATTGCAGATTAAAATAAGGTTGTTACCAGGTAAATATCTTGGGGTGCCTCTTTTTTATGGTGCCTCCAAGCCTCACCTATGGAAAGGTCTCTTGGAATCTTTCTTTAAAAGGATGAAGGGATGGAAGAGTTGATGGTTAACCTCTGCTGGCAGGATCTTACTTCTTCAAGCTATTATCTCAGCCATCCCCATCTATTCAATGAGCAACATCAAAATTCCACACAAAGTCCTTGATGCCATCACAAGGAGAATGAGGAAGTTTTTCTAGAATGGGGCTGAGGAGGGTGATAAATGGCCTCTCCTTGCATGGGAAAAAATATGTAAAAAAAAGTCAAATGGAGGTGGTTGTTTGAAGGACTGGAGGAAGATGAATTTAGGTCTAGGAGCAAAACTTGTTTGGAATATATGCAGTCAGCCAAGAATCTTATGGGTCAAAATTTTGAGAGCAAAATACTTGGACTCTACAAATGATGAAATAATCCTTACTATCTCTAATCCCCATAGAGGTTTAGCATTCTAGAACTTCATTGTAGATTGTAGACATGTCATTCAAAGATATGTATCCTAACGTGTAGGCAATGACACAAAAGCCTTATTCTGGTAAGACTCCTGGAACATCCATTCGATCTTAAAAGATGATGTTAGATTTACTGAATTAAGAGAATTCTTCACTCAAAGGTGGGGTCAAAAGGTGTCTGATTATTTAGAAAACATGAATTCTCTTCTTGGCCCCAAATGGAAATGGAAAGAAATGGATGATTTAGACCTCCCAGCTCACCAACGTACTTTAATGGAAGAAATGCTTTAGCAAAGATGCTTTATTAGATCTAATAATTAAGACAATCTGATTTGGTGTAGAGATAAAAGTGAGATCTACTCAGTGAAGCTTGGTTATTCATCCCAGAAAGAAGGAGGGGATCTCCCTCTTTGGCCAACTAAATTATTCTAGGATAAAGAATGTCTTCCAAAGGAAGGGGAATTTGCATGGCTAGCAGTGCATAAGTGGATTCTCACTACAGAAAGAAGAAAGTGGTTTGGACTTCAGGGGCCTACTATATGTACCCTATGTAAAGTAGCATCAGAAGATGTTGACCACTTGCTTATTAAATGCCCATTTTCTGAGGAGTGCTGGAGTATGATCAAGGAAATGCTTAACTGGATAGGACCTATGCAAAATGGTGTTCAAGAAGTATTTCAGAGCTAGCCCATTTCACTTAAATCCACTTCTCTTTATTCTATGTGGAAGGTCTGCCCCACTATAGTAATTTGGGATTTGTTGAAGGAATGAAATCAAAGGATTTTTCAAGAGAAGGAAAGGCCCATTCACATGGTAAAGATTAGCATAATTTGTGCCATTGAAGAAACTATGAAGGTTGCTCTGCAATCAGCCATAGGGAGCTCTATTTATACTAAGAATGATCGATTTCTTCATTCCAAGTGGCCCAACTTGAAATTTAGAAATGGATGAATTAAGAATGTTGATGCAAATAAGAAGATCCAAAAGGATTTGAAGTGGATGCTGCCTGATCAAGACTGGGTGAAAATTAATTTTGATGGGGCTTCCAGAGGTAACCCTGGTCCCTCGGGTGCTGGTGTGGTTGTAAGAGATTGGAAGGGGAATATTTTGGACTTAGCTTCCCAACGGTTGAATGATGACACCAACAATGTAGCATAAGCAAGTGCTTCCTTGTTGGCTCTTCAACTTGGAAAGAGGATGAAACTGCAAAAGCTTTATCTTGAAGGGGAATCACAAATTATTTTGAATTCTATCAAGAATGGGTGTGCTAAAGCTTGGCATCTTCAAAATATTTTGGAAGAAATCTCCAATATCCTACGATCTTTCCCTGATTTCAAAATCAATCATGTTCATAGAGAATGTAATGAACAAGAGGATATTGTCTCTAAATGGGCAACAAACCTTGGGCATATCAATATGGTGTGCACAAAATTTTTTAATGAGGAAGATTTATTAAATCTCTAATAGTTTTTTGATGTAGGTTCATGATCATTGATATTCAAAATTCATATTGTTAAGGTGTTGTCTCTGAATTTGAACCCGCTGGGGTTCCACTCATATGACTGTTTATCTCCAAAATGGCTAACCTTCTAAAACACATGTGGTGTTTTTAAAAATATATGGGTGTTAGTGGTGGTCATATCTGCTTTATTGTAAGGATCTCGATGACTGGTTAGGCACATGGTGCCTCTCTTTCCCATATTGGTGAAGTGTGATGAGTTGATGGATGATTAATGGTGATGGCGCCAGCATAGCCAAATGATGATTGTGATATTATTTGTTGTTATGTGCAAATTAAAGGCATTTATTTCCATGTAAGGAGATGTTAGCAGAATGACGGCTCCTTTTTTCTCACACTTATGACAATGTGTTGATGATAGGTTTTGAAAAGACAGTTCACTCTACCAATATTTCAGCTTGAGTGTTGATTTATACCCATCCTCTGTGCTTTATCATCATTTTCTATCTAACTTTCAAAATAAGTTTTCTCTTCACAGGTTGAAGATGGAGGCCACCTTTTCTGCGCGAACCTTAAAGTAGCAGAAAGCCTTTGAAGGACCTGCGACCAAGGAACGCATGCTAGGATTGCTCAATTACAAATAAGAAAGGCTGGCTATGGTTGCTCTGGATATTTTGGGTAGTCAATTTCAACAGCAACATGCAAAACGAAGTTCCAATGTTGATGTAATTTCTCTTATCATTGCATGGGCTCTGCAACTTGGTGAATCTGAAGGTGAGGTCAAGTGTTTGATTGATTTCATCTTTGACAATGAGTTGCTTCTTGGGCTTGATTCTATTCTAAAATGGCCTGTGCCTGGTGTTAGACTGGATTATAGTGAGTGTTTCAAAGACTCCAAGGATGGTGATGAATTTGGAAAGGTCCCCTTTCTGATTTGGTGGGGAAAAGTTGACAAAACTATTTACACAAACAACATTCAGAGAAAATGCAAAAATCTGAAGAACATAGCCGAGAACATTCGTGTTTAGGAGCATAGGAGAAATAGTGTTGTGTTTGAGGTGATCCCACGCGGGAAACATGGGTAGAGAAAAGGAAGGTGACCGGATGTGGTCTGATGATGCCTCAAGAAACAACTAAGGTTTATTATGATAGACAGTTTTGTAAGCATAATGTTGAATATGTCTATTATAGCCATTTGGGCTTTGTTTATCTTGACTGCTTCTAGATATAGGTTTTATGGCGGAAGCCAATTTTGTATCTGATATTATGCAGTATGCAACCCTTACATCTTTTTCATGAACAATATGCTTCTCTCTCAATGAGATTTATGTTTGCCCAGCTGATATGTTTTATGGCTATTTTGAGATCTGTAGCCATGTGCTTTAAAGTTTGAAAGTCATTATATGATAACCCATATAACATAAATGCTAAATTGTAATCCTCATATAATTTCCTACTTTTATCAATAAAAATCACTGTTATAGACCAAAAAAAAATAAAAAAATTCACCATAAAGTAATTCTTTAACTATAAAATATCTACCTAATTATAAAATTACCTTTCACAACACCATTTCTCTTTTTTAAAAGAAACTACCCATCTATATTAAATGATTTGGAGAAAGTTGTAATACTCTCCATTCTAAAGGTTTCAATTAATTTAAAAATTGGAGGAAATTCTACCCCATTTAATTTAATAAAGAGATTGAATACATTAACTAGTTATAGTTTGTATGAAATAGATCGTGTGAATTTTTCCAAAATTTTACTTAATCTTATTTTCGTTTTAGGTTTATTTTATTTGATAAGTAAGAGGTCACTAAAATTAGTTTTCTTTTTATCATCAAGAGATATTTAAAAAAAAGGAATTTTCCCTATAATAAAGGGATCTCCATTTTAGGGAAGAATTTTTTATTTATTTATTAAAATATAACTAATTCTTGTAATTTAGCTATAAATAAATAAATTAAAATAGATTCATTCTCTATTCCCCAAATTACTTCATTCCCAAAATATTGAATTTCTATTATTCCTAATATTTTACACATTAATTTATCAAAATAAAAATCATTTTCTTCTTTAATATTTTTACTAAACTACTATTCTAATATCATATGTACAAAAGAAGGATAAGTGTATTTATATATATTTTAAAAGGTGAATAAGAATGTCGGCCGACCCATTTTATAATTATTTAACATGAAATAAGAATATAAAGAGAGTTATATGGGTCTTCTATAATTATTTATTTATGAACTCTTTAAAACATATTTTACTTTTATCTAAGGAATCATATTCTTAAGTACTTTTTTTATTAGTTAATAAATATAATTCTAGTCAAATTTTGTTATATGCACTTAGATTTTTTGTAATCACTTATGTTTGTATCCTTTTATTTCCTTAAGATTGTAAAAGCGATATTGCACACACAACAATGATCCAAACAAGGGATGCATAGTGTCTAGTTCTTGTTGATGCAATATTTGAGTGTAAGGTTATAGTCAACGTGTTAAGTATACATGTTATCAAGTTATCATACAATTGGATGAAGTTAGATAGGGATACAAAATGAAGGTTTATTGAAAGAACATGTTCACTTGAAAATTTTAGACCTGAAAATAAATTGTTAAGAAAAGGAATCCCTATAAACATGAGAAGATTGAGATTTGAATTACAAAACCTATTGTGAGCATTTAAGCATTTGCTCATTTGAATTGTAATAAGTTCACGGGAATTAAAAAGATCATCTATCCTACATAGTGAGACCGTTAAGGGAAAATGTGATTCTTTTATAATTATACTTTGTGATAAAAAAATATTTCATAAATTTTTAGAAGTCCATAAAGTCAACCTGAAAATTAGTACTGTATTCAAGAACCAAAATGTGCCAAGCATCAAGTGAATTTTAGATAAATACAAACGATTTAAAGTAGAGGGGAAGCTATACAAATTTTATGTTAAATACAATTTTCTATCACAACCTATCACCATTTACTTGTCATTTTATTCTATAGTAATAAATTTCATATTTGTAGAAGATAATGAAAATACCAATAATAGATATGCAGATGTTGAGATAATCTATGTAGATATAAAGGATTGTGGTCAGATTGTTAAGTCAATATGAAGGCTCATCTTTGTGGTCGAAGTAGCCTTACATTAATTAGAAATTGATTGATTTGAATTCAATTCCCCACAATAAGGAAACTCATAGTTGCAACAAACACACATGGGTTGTCTTGTAACAAGTAGCTAAGCAATATGATTGTAGTCTTGCAAATAGAAAAGATAGAGAGTTGGATTATCTTGGATTCTAACTTTATACCTTGCTTCTTCCATTGACTACCAATTTACTTACCATTTGGTGATGGGATAGAAGCTAACCAACTTTTTTCACTAGTCAACCTTCCTTCCATTTTGTTTTTACGCAAACAACAATTATCATAGATTTGATTCTTATTCGTGGTTTAAATAGAATCTTGAATTCATGCCCTAGATTTCTAAAACACCCCCCTGAGAAAAATAGTTGTGAGAAGAATGAAAATTCTTGAGAATGCTTTGTATGTTATAGTGCACACTCTTCAATGTATTTGCAATTTGACATAAATAAAAACTTGTCATTCTTCCTTGGGAATACAATTCCTACATTACTTTCAAGTTTTGTTTGAAATGTGTTTCTATGTAGTATGGACAACACCATATAACCTTGTCATTGAGTTTAACTTACAAAAATCCTTCATTTCTAAATGTATCAGGGTGCACACTTATCAATACTCAAGCAAACTTATTGAGTGTCAAAATATGTTAATCTTTTCATCCATACCAAATTTATTAGGAATCTACATTTTCATCCATCATGGACCGTGTGCCCATTGTTTAGGAACCCATGGAGACAGATTGGGTTCGAGAGCACAAAATATAGTCTTACCAACTTTTGATCAAAGTCCAAAATTAAATAAACTAAAACTGCAATACCAATTATAGGTAAAATTATTGCAGACAATGAAGACTATGTGGGAACATAATTGAAAGAAAAAAATAGTTGGAAATTTTTAGTCCAAAAGTCCAAAATCAATCAAAAAATTTATTTTTCTAGTTGGTATTACAAAGGTGCATGATGAAAAACAATATTATGAACTGTAAAAATATGATGTATTCTTTGATACAATAATCCACCTTTAATACTTGACATCTCAAATATCATTTATTATAATATCATTTCATCTTCAATTTTAGACAAATATCTATATAGGTCTAAAAAGTTAGCACCCAATAATTTGGAAGCTCTAGGATCTATTGGGCCCCATTTTAGTGATCTCCTTGATTATGAATGTATTTATGCTTGATTCTCTAGCTTTTCTCTCTGTTTTTCCCCGAGCCTCTTAATACTTCTCGAACACCATAAAATTTGCCTCAAAATTTACCCTTCCAGGTATAGGTCAAACCACTTTTAACCTATACTAGGTATAGATCAAACCACTTTTAACCTATACCTCGAGGGTTAAAATTTGGTGGGTTTCAGGCCCGATGTAAAGTATTTTCATTTTCTCGCCTAGCACAGTCGACCTCCACAAATTTGGACTCCAAAATCACTATAAAATGAGGCCTCTTCCCTTCATTTTTATATATATCTATGCTATCTATTATTAAAATATACATGCAATCATTCACTCTCAAGCAATCAAGTCCAAGGCGCAACTCAAGTGCTCTTTTTGAAGATTTCAAGAAAGAAAGCAAGGATTTGGCTCCAAGATTTGAAGGATTTATTCCATCCATTCTTCATTCTTATCCTCTTCCATTCAAGCATATCAATCATTCATGCATCCATGATCTATAATTTTGCAAGTGTTGATCTATTGCATTGATGAAGACATCCTACATTTTATCAACATACATTCAATCTAGCAAGTATACATCTTTGTAAATATAGCGGATCTGTATCCATCCACAAGGGTTTGACAAGAAAGGTGAATACTTACATTTTTCTTGTTTTAAATTCTTTACTTATTTTTTTTCAAGGTTAATTACTATATAGGGGCTTGACTAAGGCAAGCCCCTTTCCCCCAACAATTTCCCCTTCTCTTGTGTGAAAGTGTAGATTCACAAAGTTCTGGACTTGAATTTGCAGATCTGGAAGTGCAGTATCAGTCATTGTACCAAGACCTTTAGAGTCATACCTCTATGGTATAGGATGAACCACCTTTGAACCATACCTGGGAATAGGTTGAACCATATTTGAACTATTTCTACAACACTCCTATTTTCATAGCAGAGAGCTCCAACCTATAGCTTTCCAGATCCCAATCTATTTCCAGTTTCAGTACAGTCTGATAGAGTTTCTTCAAATATGAAGTTTCATCCTCTACTAGCCTTCAAGGTGAGTACTTCATCATCTCTATTCCTTTCTAGAACTTAATTTGATACACTAGATCTCATATCTTGTTGTTTATTATTGCACGAGTGTTTACTTTACTTTACTTGCTTATATTTCATTTATATCATATCATATTTACATAAACATAAAAGAAGACCCTAAAATCATACATTCCTTCCAAGACTAGATCATGCATTAGAATCCCTCCATCTACTTGGGTTGTATTGATATGATGCAGGAGCATCTTAGGTTTCATTGCAATCTTGCATCAGCCAAAAACATCTGAGTTTTTCTATTCTTGGTCACTGGTTTTAGAGTTTTAGTCACGGTCAAGTTCTATAAATCCTTGGTGGTTGTGGTCATAATATGTTGTTCCTGAGATCATTTGGAAGCTTTTCCTATGATTGCAACTCTTTTGGAGTTATCACACCCAAGTTATGCTGGATTCTTTGGCTGTGTTTAAAATGTGTTTTTTGTATTCCTAAATCGGTCAGTGTTTGGATTTTTGGTTTGATTTATTTTATCTACGGTGCTTATGACTCATTTTCCTATGTGGCTATGTGTTTGGCTGACCTACTTGTATGATCGCTCCTTGTGGTTTAATCATTGGATAAAGACCTTTGGATTTGAGGCGGATTGGGTAGTTTGTTGGGAACATGTTTTATTTGTCTTGGAAAATGTAACCTTGAGGTTGACTTGTTTGTTCGTGATCTTGTATTTATGAAGGATCTTGGTTCTTGTTTAGGGAATAATTGTTAGGTATTAGAGGAATATTCCTAGAATGCTGGATAGATGTTTGGTAGTCATAAAATAGAAAGAATTATTGAGTTTGTAATAAGTCCCTAGCCTTTGAGTTGGGCATGTTAGATTTTAGCTGCAAATATTTGTAATCAGTTTACCACTTATGATTAATGTTGCATATGTGATCCATAATATATGTTTGTGTGTTTACTTCTTGAAATAATTGGGTTTCTGCTATGTAACTCTTGCTATAAGGTAAGATTGTTCATATTATTAGACCCTCCTACCTTGGGTGCATCAGGTGGTATCAGAGTGAGGTTTTTTGTTTTTGATTTTGGTGAACGGATCGTGTCTCATGTGTGCAATTCTTAATTTGGTTTATCATGGGGTAGCAAAGTGAGGATCTAGCCCACGATTGCAGATGATTCATTTGTGATGGCTAGGAGAGGTGCTAGAGGTGGATAAGGTGCTGACCCTAATGTTGTTGAAATGTTGAGATAGATTGTTGCTAGAATGGAAGCGGTTGAAATAGACTAGAGGAGAGGTCAACCTATTGAAGAAGTTAGTGATTTTGAAGAAGAAATTGAAGAATAGGTTGAGGGAGAAGTTTGAGAGCAACCTGAATTGGATCAAGGAGAAGAAAGGTCTATTAGAGCTCTTACTAGGATTAATACAAGACCATACTTTAATCCACCAGATTATGATGGTAGATTGGATGTAGATGAGTTGCTAGACTAGATCTCAACTATGGACAAGTACTTTGATTTTGAAGGTACTGACGAAGACAAGAAGGTAAAGTATGCTTGTACTAAGTTAAGAGGTCATGCTTCACTTTGGTGGGATCATTTACAGATTGATAGGAGGAGTAGAGGTAAAGAGAAGATAAAATCTTGGGATAGGATGGTGAACACGATAAAAGAAAATTTCTTACCTTTAATTATCAGGTCAGCTTGATAAAGAGGTTGTAGAATTTGAAACAAAAGGATATGAATGTTAAACAGTACACCGAGGATTTTTACAAGTTGGATATCAGATTTGGATTTAGGGAGGATGAAGTAGAGAGAGTTACAATTTACCTGAATGGTTTAAGGATGTCAATACAAGAAGATCTTAGTATGACCAGGATTGGGAATGAGGAAGATTATTACTAGTATTCCCTAAAGGCTGAAGACAGGTTAAGTAGAAGACAAGAATATAGATAGAGAGGCTGAGGTGAAAGATTCCAGAGAGGAAGAGGTGGTAGATCGGTTGGTGACTTTGATAAAGGGAGGACAAAGGAGAAGAATCCTGAAAGGAATTCTTAGAAAGGTGGCTATATGAATGAGGGATATCGAAGAGGTTATAAAAGGGTGTATAAGGACACTTGTTTCAAGTGTGTTGGAGAATAGAATTGAAGACATTATATTTTTCCATTAGTATATACAAGGAAAAACATGATCAACACCAACAGTTTACACTACACTGACAGACATGGCACAACACTACCCGACACCAAGGTTACTAATACTGCCAAGTACAAATCATCTCGACAAACACTATTCAGTATTACCCGATGAAAAAAAGGACAAGGGAACCCGACGAGTAACCAAAAGTGCAACCTGAAAAAACAATCAAAGAGTTGAACCCAACAGATGAAGGGAACCAGAAAATAAGTTCAATGAAGGAACACTGACAGACTTTCAGTTCACACCGACGATCAAGAACCGCCAGTCAGTTACATCCTGCAAAAAGTGGATCTGACTTTCCACGTCAGAAAAATCACTAAATTTTTATATTTAGCTTCTTGATTTGTTTTAAATTCATTATGTGTGGAGTAAGAAATGTAATTATTATTGTTTTAATCAGTTTAACTATTTTAAAACATGCAAACTAAAGGATCAAGGTCAAGTTGTATACCTTGGATCAAGAGTTAACATTGTAATGCGCAATTCTAGAATAGGTCAAATACTTGTATAAATATATTCTCAATCAATTGTGAACATGTTGTTTGATGATGATTGTAGCCATTGAGAGCATCTAAGGATCAGACAAGAGAATTCATGCAACAACACAGACAAAGATCAAATCAGTCGTCAAGAACAAAACACAGGCTACCGACGAGTAGGAAAAGGTATTAATCAATCACTATAGGTGATATTTGTATTCTATGAGCTTTAAAGGATCTATAATCAACAATTATAGATTGCATACAGTCAGGTCAAACATATTTTACACATTCTAACAAGTGGGGTACACTTAAGAAATCCTCTCAAGGAAGGTGGACTTAACAATCCTATTGTAAATCTCTTAACTAAGTGCACACTTCATTAGTGTTGTTAAAAGCTCTTAACAGAGTAGATCCTAACAAGCCTCTACATTAATACGCCTAACAGGGTAGATCATCAGAAGTGATCAGTTTTAAGCCTTTACTGGCTCCCTTCCATTGTGTAGATAGTGAAGTTTTGTGGGTGCCATCCCCACAACAATTTTTACTTCCTAACAGATTTTTTTTGTGATATCATATCTTGTGTTATGTGTCTATTACTTTCATGAATGTTTCTATGAATGTTGCATATAATTAAGTTTATGAATTAATACTACACACATAAGAAAGAACATCAAAAATGGTCGGTAATACAATAAAGATTGTTTACTAATGATGAAAGGTGAAAAGTGTTAAAAGTTTTAGAGGTACTGATTCACCCCTCCCCTCTCAGTACTACTCCCCATTAATCCCAACAATTGGTATCAGAGCTAAGTCTCTTCTTGGAAAGATTAAAGGCTTAAGAGAAAAGATCATACAATGGAGAAGTACAAACTTGATAAAAATATTGAGAATAAAAATCGTGAAATTCAGATGTTCTATGAACATTATAAAGAAGCTAGAATCAGTATGAGAAAATTGCTGGATGAAAGAAAGAATATGGCTTCTCTCTATAATGAGATAGATTATCTTGAGGAATAGATTCTAGATTTCTTTGAGTCTTTAGGATCAAATACAAGCAAGGCATCAGATACATCAGAAGAAAGCATCACAAGCCTAACTGAGATCAATCTACATCTGGCTGGACAAGTCAAATATCTTCAAATCAGTCAAGAGACACAGATGGTAAGAATGATTGATGTCATGAACAACACGGCATGCTAAACAAGAAATAACTCTAGCTATTGATGATAGAAGAAAGATCATAGACAAGCTACAAGAAAAGGAGTCTGAGATACAAAGACTTACAGAGCATCACCATGAGGTAACTAATCAGATTATTCTTATGAGTCAAGAAGAAAACATAATGAATGTGGAACTCATTGAAAGAATATAGATTATCGGTGAACTAAGAGAAGAGAATAAGAAACTAAAGCATGAGTCTAGAATTCTACAACAACATAATGATATGATTAAGAGAGCTGAAGAGAGTACAAAAAGGATGGATAAATTCTTGAATGCACAAAGAAGACCCAACACCAACACTGGACTAGGGTACATAGAGCATGGAGAGTCATCAAATGAAGCTAATCCAAAAGATCCCTACACCAATCCTAGACCAAGAAAGCCAACATGAAATCACTATGGAAAGCAAGGCCACACCTCAAATGTTTGTAGGAGCAAAGAAAAAGGTATTCCTAAATTCAAATTTACATTCATTGGACATTGTTATAATTACAACAAGAAAGGACATAAAGCACACGAATGTAAATTAAAGGTGAAAGAACCAAAGAAGGAAACCTATATGGACAAGTATTGTCCCACTTGTAAAATGCATGAGCACACATCTATGGAATGTAGGAAGAAGAAAATTGAAGCATGGAAACCCAAAAATGAAGAAAATGGATATAAACCGAGAAGGGTTGGTAATTCATATGTTTGGGACTACAACACATGGATAAACTGCACAACATGTAGTAGATATGGTCACATAGCTAAAAACTGCATGAGACTATGGACCAAAAGGTCTAGAGGCTGGACCAACCTAGGAATGGCATGTTTGCACTGTCATAAGGTTGGACATCTAAAGAAGGACTGCAAAGACCGAATAACAGAAAACACCACTTTTGCAAATGGTAACACAATTGAAGATATCAAGAAAATGAGAAAGCAAATGTGGAGGAAAGCTTCAACCACTAAGGAAGCTGGACCAAGAAATGATTTAGGTGACACCTCATCCCATGGATCTGGTGACATCACCACCCCCTCCTAAAGATGAACAAGTATGGAACTTCAGTCTACCAAGTCATATTTTGCATCTGTTCCATTATAAAAATTGATAGATAGTCAAAATCTGCATGAATAAACATGCATATTATGTTACTTGTTACAATTCTGAGAAATCAACCCCTCCACTAAACACATATCGAAATTCATCAGTGAATATAAAGGATGAGTTGTTTACACTTACCAAGAATTGTCAGTCAACACATAAAATGGCTAAGTTGATAATGTAACTCGACACCCGTCGGTAAGGAAGCAAAGTTATAAAGTTGTCTTGACACAACACCGATATCAGATCACTAAGGATGTGTTACATGTTGTAACTGGTTATCCCATAACCAAAAATCCTAAGGCACACAAGCATCCTTCTCGACCAGAAGTTGAAAAACTCACAAATGCTGTGTGGGATAATAGAGGTCTTAAGGTGAACACCATCATTAATGAGGAACTGAGGTTCGGTGCATGTGTAATAGGCTACAAGATCTTCCAAGCAAGCAGGCTAAACAACATTGCATCAACAACAATAAGCACATCTTACAAAATTGTCACAAACAGAATTCAGATGGATCTTTGTGAGATCCTGTGGAAGCAACTTGATGAGAATATGACAATAATTAGGTCTGTAAAGACTAACACATTTAAGTTCGATTCACTCATCATGTCTATATTCTTTTACTTTCAAGAATAATTTACTTCAGTAGGCAAAATAAAATGGGATACTACAAAACCCGTCACACTGCAAATTAGTGAGATTATCAAGTCACTAGGAGATAATTTTGATTCAGTGATGATTGAATACTTCCTTGACTTCAAGGAAAAGATGATGGAAAGAGTGAGAATCTCTGAAAAATTGATTGGGAAACATAGGGATGAAATATGTTTTATGGTAGATACAGATTTCACTCATATTTAACTAGTTGTACCAAGGATAGCCTGGTTAGCAGCTCTTGACTATGAGATTAACATAGATCAAGAAACCAATGCAATTGATGCATTGATAAATGAGCCACATGACAGTAAACAACCAAGATTTGGAACTTATGAAGAGGCTAAGTCTAAGATAAAAATAGGTGTAGTCATCAAGAAGAAAAAATGGTAAAGAATCTTGAAAAGATTATGTCGGTCAATGAGGAGGAAAAAGAACAAACAAAGGAAATCAAGGAACAGGGTACCATCGGTGCAGAGGAAGATAAGCAAGAATAAGACTTTGAGGCCACTGGATCTGATACACCTCCACCTCCGATAAAGAAACCAAGAACCATAGTGGCGCAAAGGAAAAGGAGTCAAATAGTAAAAGCCACTACACCTCTCAAAAAAGGTCAAGTGAGGACCTATAAGAGGAAACAACAAACAGAGAAACAAACACCTACAAAAAGGAGGAAAAGACTAGTCATGACCAAAGCTGACATTGAAGATTCCAAAGAGGATGAGCCTGATGTAAATAAGTAAAGTTTTCTCACTAGAAAAATTGATGAAATTGCTGAGTCAATTGCTACTACCGGTATAATGACTGATAGGAAAATCAGACAGTGGGACAAACTTGAGCTAGAGGACCAACACAAGATACAAGATGCAATAATCAGGGCAATGGTTAAGTTTAAATATGTACCAGTAGAATTTATAAGCCAAATACCCAAAGAATTAGGTGATAGAATTTCACAACAATGGTCATATGCTCTACACATAGAAAAGGAAGCAAGGGAGAGGGTACTTGTCACACTCATGCCTCCCAAATCAAAGATGGAAGAAATCAAGGAAATAATAAAAAAGCACACAAGTAAATTCTTAGCTAAGATAAGAGCTTACAAAGTGCTAGAAGATAAGTTTATAGAGCTAGACAACATGATCGAGACCAAATAGAGACAACTCCTAGATCTACCTGCAGAGTCAACAAGTTGTGAGAATAAATTACTTCTCACTGGCACACCTCATGTAGAGGAGGAGAAAGATAAGGAAAGTCCTAAGCACATTGCTTTGGATAATGTAGATAATAATGAGCCAATTGATTTAGACCAAGTCATGGATGATCTTGACATTCAAGACATCACTCATTATGATTCAGATAAAGATCCACATAAAGAAGATGATGTAATTTTCATATCTCTTAAGGATCAAAACAAGCAACAACAATTGGAGACCCAAGGAAACAAGGACATGGATGTTGCTGATGAAATATGAATGGACACATCAATTATTGACATCACAGGTCTGGACCCTACAGATCAAATACAAAAAGATGAAGATTTCACTGCTCAACAGGATCAAACTGATGAGTAGGACACACTTCTAGATGCAACACAAGTGAGCACGCAGAATAACATGCCAGTATTGATGAAGGAAATAAATCTACTAGAAGGCAATAACAAATCAAATGCAATAGATACAAGAATACCCAAAGACAAGGGTGATGCAAAAACAAAAGATACAATAGATGACACACAAGATACAACTGCAGAACAAGCTGCAACTGATGATCAGAAAGAAAAGTCTACTGATCTAAATAAAGAAGAGGATAAAAAAGTAGAAGAGGCAAATCAGAAGGAAAAAGGTGAAGAGGCAAAGACAAATGAACAAGAGAAGAAGACAGAAGAGAAATCTGCAGAAACACCCAAGGTGGATGGAGAGACATCTTCACCAAACCGACAGGTGAACCTCAAGCAGAAAACACAAGAATCTTCTTCAACAAAGCCTTCACCGAGCACCTTAGAGAAGAAAAATAAACTAGCAACGGTAGTTCATACATCTGCTTCAACACAAATCTCAAGGAAGAAGAAGAGAAAGAATAAGAATCCAGTCACTCTGGATGAAATTATTGAGATTCTAGTATGTGATCCTAGGACATTGGATCCAACTGAATTGACAAACTATGAAATACTTTGTGAAAGGAAAGCCATGTAGGAAAAGTTGAGAAAAGACACCAAGGAAGCTAAGGTACTTGAATTTGCATGAGGAATACTTCAACAAATTGTACCTGATATAAACATTGATCAAACAACCCCCATGCTTGATCAATTAGTGGTTCTCACTGATGGTATCACATCTCAGAACATAGATGCCGAGAAGGCTATGAAAGCTAGACTTGAAAATAAGTATGAATTCAAGTTAGCTAAGAAGATAAGCCAAGAAGTGGCACTTCAAAAGGTTAAGCTTTCTGAACTGGTAAGCACAGTAGACCCAATTATCTTAGAAGCTATAAACTTGATACAAAAATTATGTACGTTAGATCAACTCATGAAGGAGTATACCGACAAGATAGCACAGATAGATGCTAATCTTCAAACAAGTGCAGAGTGTCTCATGAACAGTGAAGAGGCAATCAAATTGCACAATGAGCAGCTCAAGCAAGCTCAAAAACTAAGATAAGACATTTAGATTGCAGAAAAAAAGTTTAGAGATGAGGTAAATGAGCTTGAAGCTCAACTCTTACCGACACTCTCATTACTGCAGCAACATAGGATAGAGGCAAGAGCACTCATTTCCACCCCAGAAATGTCTGTCCTAGACAACATTTAGGATATGCATGCCTGAATTGAGCTAGAGCACATGGCACTATAACTACTCAAAGAAAAATGGGAGAAAATGATCAAAGATATCAAGAACACCCACTCCCAAATTCTTGACACACTGTAAGTTACACATTTTTGTCACATTTTTGACAACTTATAAGTTGTACATTTTTGTCATGAGTATCAAATAAATGGGGAAATGATATGTACAATTAATCAGTGAAAGGGGGAAATGAAAGGAAGAAATGATATGTACAATCAGTTATTTAAAAGAGGAGAGAACGGAAAAAGGGAATGTATAGTACAAAGGCAAGTATACATGTACATATACTTATACTATACCGATGCATATAGTTAGGGGGATTCATATAATGACAAGGATATATACATGGTGTAGATACTAAACACTTTAGTATTATGCACATATCAATTTTTGATACTAATGTCAAAGGGGGAGATTGAAGACATTATATTTTTCCATTAGTATATACAAGGAAAAACATGATCAACATCATCGGTTTACACTACACCGATAGATAGGGCACAACACTACCCGATGCCAAGGTTACCGATACTACCAAGTACAAAGCATCCCGACAAACACTATTCAGTGTTACCCGATGGAAAAAAGGACAAGGGAACCCGACGAGTAACCAATAGTGCAACCCGACGAAACAATCAAAGAGTGGAACTCGACAGATGAAGGGAACCCAAAAATAAGTTCAATGAAGGAAAACCGAAAACTTTCAGTTCACACCGACGATCAAGAACCGACAGTCAGTTGCATCCTGCGAAAAGTGGATCTGACTTTCCACATCAGATAAATCACTGAAGTTTATATATTTAGCTTCTTGATTTGTTTTAAATCCATTATGTGTAGAGTAAGCAATGTAATTATTATTGTTTTAATCAGTTTAACTATTTTAAAACATGCAAACTAAATGATCAAGGTCAAGTTGTATACCTTGGATCAAGAGTTAACATTGTAATGTGTGATTATAGAATATGTCAAATACTTGTATAAATAGATGCTCAATCAATTGTGAACATGTTGTTCGATGATGATTGTAGCCACTAAGAGAATCTAAGGATCAGACAAGAGAATTAATGTAACAACACAGACAAAGATCAAATCAGTTGTCAAGAATAGAACACAGGCTACCGACAAGCAGGAAAAGGTATTAATCAATCACTATAGGTGATATTTGTATTCTGTGAGATTTAAAGGATCTATAATCAGAAATTATAGATTGCATATAGTCAGGTCAAACATATTGCACACATTCTAACAAGTGGGGCACACTTAAGAAATCCTTTCAAGGAAGGTGGACTTAATAGTCCTATTGTAAATCTCTTAACCTAGTGCACACTTCATTAGTGTTGTTAAAAGCTCTTAACAGAGTAGATCCTAACAGGTCTCTACATTAATACTCCTAACAGGGTAGATCATCAAAAGTGGTCAATTGTAAGCCTTTACTGTCTCCCTTCCATTCTATAGATAGTGAAGTTTTGTGGGTGCCATCCCCACCGCAATTTTTACTTCCTAACATGAGTTTTCTGTGATATCATATCTTGTGTTATGTGTCTATTAATTTCATGAATGTTTCTATGAATGTTGCATATAATTAATTTTATGAATTAATACTACATGCATACGAAAGAACATCCGAAATGGTCGGTAATACAATAAAGATTGTTTACTAATGATGAAAGGTGAAAAGTGTTAAAAGTTTTAGAGGTACTGATTCACCCCCCCCCCTCTCAGTACTACTTCCCATTAATCCTAGCATGTCATAGAGCCTTTGAATGCAAACATTGTGGATCTGAAAAGAAAGAAGAAAGTAGTAGTAGAACAACTCTTATTGAAGAAGAGGGATCTATTGAATTGGTTAACAATAATCAAGCTGAAAAGGGAGAAACCTTGATCATAAGGAAATCCTTGTACCATGATGAAAAGATGGAGAGCCCTTGGAAAAGAAAGAACATGTTCTAAACTAGATGTCTTGTTGGTGGTAAGGTATGCAAGGTTATTGTTGATGGTGGTATTTCTAGGAATTTGGCATCTAAGGAAATGATAGACAAGTTACAGTTGCAAAGATTGAAGAATTCCAAACCCTATGAGATTGCATGGATAAAATATGAGTGCAAGGTGTTGGTAAGTGAACAATGGTTGATTAAGATCTAAAGTATTGTGTGATAGAATGCCTATGGATGCATGTCATGTTTTGTTGGGTAGACCTTGACAGTATGATAGACAAGCTATACATAACAGTAGAAGGAATACATATACTTTTGTGGCTAATGGTATGAAATAGAGATTGTTGCCTTTGGAGGAACATTTTAAAAGGGAAGTTTATACCAATGCTAGAATTCTCATGGTTGATGGTGATGGAACCACTCCAGTAATTTTTACCATAAGTCAAAGACTGCATGTGCTGGCCAAGAGTATCATGTATCATTCAAAATTTAGAGGGAATTGAATTTAATATAAGAAGATAAAGATCCTAAATAATTATCATTTCATTGTTTCACAAAGGAGATAAGGGCTTTACAGAGAAATGACAAAGTGATCACTATTTTACAAATGGTAGAAAAGAGGGTCATGAAGTGGCGAAAGCTTAAAAGATGAAAGGAACATTACCGCTATTTCACGGAACATAAGGTAAAGGTGGTGCAAAATAGCGACATATCACCATTTTTCTAAGCATTGAAAAGTAGGGTTGCAAAATGGTGATGATGTGGGAAATAGGCACTATTTTGCCAAAGGTTATATGAGAAAGTGCAAAAAGGTAATTTTGGACACATATAATAGTGCTATGCCATAAATATTCTTAGTGAAGTTACTATAAGCTTAATATGATTATATCTCACACACTTGAGGTAATGCCAGTAATTAATAGCATGTCTTCTTGATACAATAGACAAAAACATTCTATGATAGATATATTGCGGAATAGAGAAGTTAAGCCTCAGCTAGAGAAGACTAGAGGAGTGGAGAATTGAAGTGAAGGATATTCGAACCAAGAAGATCCAATTTTCTTCAACACTATATAATTGAGTAAGTTCAATTTGTTTTCTTTTTCCTTGTGAAGTTTATTACATTAAGAAATGACTCCTAAGAAAAAGAAAGAGGAAACCATCGAGCAAGCTCCTGTCAAAGTTCCCCTACAACAAGCCTTGTTGAATTTGTTACTGGGATCCTTAGATAAAGGGACAAAGGGTATATTTTAGGATGCTTGGAAAGAATGTAGATATTTTGAGCTACTAGCGACAGGGAGGTCATTATTTTGGTATTTTTATCGTAATAGAGTGTTGAAAGATCCTAGGTCTAACCCTTGGAGACTTGACCTAGGAAAAGTGATTGTGTTGAATGTGTTTGTTGATGTAAAACTTATTAAATTTTTATCTTTGCACTACAATCCAGAAACCAGAACAATGATAAGAATGGGTGGTCATCTCTTATTGGTTATCACTAAATCATGCATCTAGGAGTGTTTTGGATTAAATACTCAAGTCCTAACAAAAGTGGATAGAGAGAAGTTCCTTATTGGCTATGAAAGAATGATTAGGAGCATGAGATATCAAGAAGACACATTATTTATGAGAAAGGAAGGTGACAACAAGACAATAAAACTCACTAGCAAGGGGCCTTATCTTGCTACTATTTTTATGGATTTTTTCCAAAAAAATTATTTTGCATGGTCGCAAGTATGTGGAGATGATGAAAAGGCTAAAATGTCACTTGATTTAATGTATATGGAAATGAGGATTAAAAATCATAATTTGTGTTTTGAGTTATATATAGCTTCCGAGCTAGAAAGGATCTTGCATAAACAACTTATCCAATGAAAACCAAAGAGGAATTCCAAAAACTATTCTCTGTTATGCCACCTATTATTATTTCAGAATTATTCTATTTTTAGTCACTTAATGAAATTGACCACATTGGATAATAATGGTACAAGGTTACCTATTCAATTATGGTGTGGAACATGGGATAGAAAGAACAAAGACTATAATTACAGGTTGTTTCATGATGCTTTTGTAGTATGGACACAAAGATCTTTGGGTATTTCAGTCGAAAGAGTTTATCTGCAAATTAGGCCAATTTTGAGACCTAGGGAATACTACCTTGACAAAGGCTACAAATATAATTTTTCTGATGTAACTTACAAAGGAGATCATACTTTGATCAGGGTATATAGATGAAGACAAAGGCCTCACATGCTATCTTGTTTTGTGTCTAAATGAATTTCCTTATTGGAATTCATATGAAAAATGTTATGGTTTGAAAAGGAAGTAAATGCTCCTAGGAAGAAAGGGAATTTCATGCCCCATGTGGCCAGGCTTGGAGGGTTGGAAATTGGTTCAGCCATACTGGAACAGTTACAAGATTATTTGAATAAAAATTATAGGATGGAGAAGGGAGAAGGACGATGTTATGATCTAAAGGGACATATCAAGTCTTTTGTTCAATTATACAAGCATCGATTCGATATGCAAGAAGATATTGGTAGAAAATTAGAAAACCCTTTTGATGTAGTGGAACCAAGGCAAGCCCCTTTCCCCCAACAATTTCCCTTTTCTTGTGTGCAGGTTTGGATTCACAAAGTTTCAAACTTAGATTCGCAGATGTGGAAGTACAGTATCAGTCATAGTCCCAAGACCTTCAAATGTAGACCTCTAGGGTATAGGTTGAACCACTTTTGACCTATACTTGGGTATAGGTTGAACCAGGTTTGACCTATTCCTACAACACTCCTAATTTTCACAGCAGAGAGCTCTAGTATGTAGCTTTCCAGATCCCAGTTTGTTTCCATTTTTAGTACAGTCTGACAGGGTTTCTACACATATGAAGTTGCATCCTCTACTAGCCTTCAAGGTGAGTTCTTCATCATCTCTATTCCTTTCTAGCACTTACTTTGATATAATAGATTTGATATCTTGTTGTTTATCATTGCATGAGATTTTATTTTACTTTACTTGCATATATTTCATTTCTACCATATCATCTTTACATAAATGGAAAGAAGACCCTAAAATCACACATTCCTTCCAAGACTAGATCATGAATTAACATCCCTCCATCTACTTGGTTTGAACTGGTCATATCTAGTCCAAAAAGGGATCAAATTTTAGGGCCCCTTTTAATTGTATGTGTGACTTGGTGATTTACCATTGATCACCATTTCACCATATACTTTAATACCTAGTAGATTTCATACTGCTTATGAGTTTTAATCATTCAATTTGTCTGAATTTTTTTTTGAAAATTAGTCATAGTGTAGGCCAATGCAATCAAGTGTTGCATAGTTGCTTGAAATTTTTGTTTATCTTATTTGCAATCATTCAAAATTGGTTGAGTGAGCGTATCTAGTTCAACTTTCTAGTAAGTAGTGGTTTTTTGTTTTACAAGTTACAACCGACACACAATTATTCCATTAGATTATTGATAATTCATTTTATAATTGAGAAGTTTGATGCGACACATATCCAATCATCTTTATAACTTGTAGCTATGTACTTTTCATGATATATGTTAAGAACAAATAATGTCTTCAGTGTCTTAGTTAGGGTTAACTTTATTCAAAAACTAGCATATAAGCTAATCTGATTTTTTTTTGCTTCTGCAAAGTTTAGTTGCACATAAAAAAATTCCTCTTTTTATTATAAAATATACACTTACTCTAGTTTTATCATTTTCTTCCTAAATATTTAAGTCAAATTTAATAGATGATCATTTTCTTAGGTTCTCTTGGAATAAACCATAGTAAATTTCAAGAACATGAAAACTAAAACTGTTTACATCAACCTCAAATATTCTCTTCCTTAGGCTCACTAATACAATTCCTTTACCAATGTGAGTGGCAAAAAATAAAATTTGGTGTTTTTTGAGATGTGGAGCATGTACGTCCAAAAATAATATTCCTAGGAACAAACTTTTTTTTATGTAAAATAAAGTTAGGTTTTCAATAGTGTTATGGTTGTGCACGAACTACTTTACTCACTAAGAAACACAAGAAGAAATTAGTATGCAAAAATCTCTCATTGTGCTATAATATAGTTCTTTTGAAGGATGTGTATATGATAGAGAAAGTACTGTGTGTATTGAAACAATCATGAGGATAATTTAGATAAAAAGTTATCCATTTATTACATAGCATGAAAAAACATGTTAATACTCAATCTTGGGATTCAAAGAAGCATGTTTCAAATACCGAGTATTATTACATTGTTTTCTTTAGCAAAACCAATTATTTTAGAAATGGTCAGTATCTTCCATATACAAAAAAATATTGTGCAAACCTTGAATATAGATTCAGGTGTACAGAGTGTACATAGAGCACACAAGACCCAAGCAAGATAATGGAGAAAACATAAATGACAAGATCAGAAAAAAACACCCATTAAAATAAAACACCGATAATTAATTATTGAATGTGAGATAATGAGTGATACTGATAAACCCATCTATGAAGCACTTTGGTAAGAATTGGGGAAGGAAAAGTTCTAGATTTGGAGACCAGCCTAGTCTATGAAGAACTTGATCCCAATTTTGTACCCTATCATTGCCTTTATGGCGCTACTCTGAATACACTTCCATAACCTTGCATGACAGGTATGTATTATCGGTAGGGAGATTTTTGCAAGGTATTACATCATGGTTTGTCTCCTTTGCAAATTCCATTTAAATCATTCAAGACATCCATTGCATATATGTACACAAAAATTGCACTTCACTTTCTTTGTGCCTAGACCAACATGGTACATTTTCCCATGTCCCCTGGTGATCTTTGTTAGGAATGGTCCCAAGAGATAACTAAGAGGGGGGGGGGGGGGAATCAGTTATCTACAAGATTTAATTATTTANATAACTAAGAGGGGGGGGGGGGTGAATCAGTTATCTACAAGATTTAATTATTTATCCAATTAAGTATAAAATAACATTAAGCATAAACACAACAAGATAATACATAATATAACACCACAATTTTGGTTACGGGGAAACCCAAAATAGGTAAAAACCCCAGTGGGAATTAGCACCCACAATGAACTGCACTAGTGTATAATGATACCTGTTAGAATATCTTACAACCCTGTTAGGAGTTGATATTTACAATGCATTAAGTATAGTGACCTGGTCAAAGGTCAGACCCTGTTAGGAGTATTTTACAAATAACCTTGTTAGAGGTGAGGACACATTGTCTGTGAGCACATTGCTCAAATGGTGAAGGCTGCAACCTTCTGCACAATAGATATACATTATATTTGATATTGAACTGTGAATTAGACCTTCTGTCTTGATCAATTCCTATGAATTGCATACACTCTCTGCTTCTTCACAGAGATCTTCAACTGATGGATGATATAGCTTCACTGGCCCAATACATCAAACATTCTGCTCTGTTACTTTCTCAACATTTCTGCATATGGCGATCACAAATGATCTGCTATAAGTATCCTCCTCCAAAGATATGATCAAATCAGCTTGTAGGAAACTCTTTAACAACTTATCCATTGGAAAAACTAAGCACACAACACAAATAGAACCACACAACTCAAGATGAGTAGACACGTCGCTTCACACGGTTAGCTCCATCAATTTAACTCAAACTTCACTCTCTAGATGAAATATGTTAAGTGCTCTTAACCAAACATTCTGAACTCATAAATAAACATGAATCCAAACACACATATCCAAATGATAGGCGCAACTAAAGAAATAATGTAAATACTATCGACTCTTAATAAACAATCTCCTGAAATTGTAACTGGCAAATAGATCATCATAACTCAACTTCAACTGCACAACTAAATTTGCATCTATGAACATGGCATAATGAATATATTTACAACATAAAAATAAACGCGCAAGGATCCAACATATCCATACTGAGAACTACATACAAAAAACTACTGCATACTATATGTTATCATCAATAACAAACATACAATCAACCACTGGATCAAAGGAAAATCTCCAACAATATCCCCCTTTGACATTGATGGAAACATATGATATGAGAAACACCATCAATCCAAAATTATTCTTTCTTTTTACAATCTTCTCAATATCCTCAACAAAACTCCCCTTAACTGCTGCATCTCCTTATTGCTACATTTGATTTTTCATGACTGTTTACTCCTCCAGACTATATACTCCCCCTTTGACATCAATGGAAAAGGGTGCCAAAAAAAAAAGAGCACAGGTACTACTCCTGAAGTAGAGTATTCAACCATTCACCAGTCACCAAGGACTAATGATCTTGCTACAAATTCTAATCAAACCCAGGGAAGGGAATTACTCCCAGCTTCTCCTTGAGATACTCAAAAGTATCTTTTAGTAAAGGCTTTGTAAATATGTCTGCTAATTGTTCTTTAGTGCTCACATAATCCAACTTTACCTCTTTCTCTGCAAATTTCTCTCTTAGAAAATGATATTTTATTTCAATGTGTTTTGTCTTTTCATGCGTCACAGGGTTCTTTGACATATTGATAGTGCTAGTGTTGTCACAATGAATAACAATAGGATAATCAATCTGAATTCCAAAGTCTTTAATCATCTGCTTGATCCAAATGATTGTAGAACAATTTAATGCTATTGCTACATACTCTGCTTCTGCTATTGATTGAGAAATACAATTATGCTTCTTGCTTGTCCAAGTAACTAATCTGTTTCCAAGAAATACTGCTCCTCCTAAGGTACTCTTTTTGTCATCAACACAACCTGCCCAATCTGCATCTGTATACACATGAAGTTCTACATTCTCTGAGTTAGGATACCATAAAAAATAGTTTATAGTCCCTTTTAAGTATCTAAATTCTTTTTATTGCCATTAAGTGATTTTGTTTAGGTTCAATTGCAAATCTTCCAACAATGCCAACTGCATTAGAAATATCTGGTCTAGATTGAGTAAGATATATGAGTTTTCCAATCATAGACTTGTATAGTGTCTTGTCAACTGTTGTAGAATCATCATCTTTAGAAAGCTTGCTTCCTGTTATCATGGGGGTGCTTACTGGATTGCAATATTCTATCTTGAATTTCTTCAATATCTCCTTCACATACTTAGACTGATTAATGAATATACATATGTCTGTCTGCTGTACATGTAATCCCAAAAAGTATTTGATAGGTCCAATCATGCTCATTTCAAACTTGCTTTGCATCTCTTTAGAAAAATATGCACTAAGCTTGTCATTACCACCAAAATAATGTCATAAAAAAAAATAACAAGTAATAATCCTTCAGGTGTCTCTCTTATAAATAAGTTACAATCTGCTACTCCTTTCTTGAATCCGATCTTCATCAAGTAACCATCTAGTCTTTCATACCATTCTCTAGGGGCTTGATTAAGTCCATAAAGGGATTTCTTCAGTCTGCATACCATGTCAGGTTTGTCTGATAAACTAAATCCTTTAGGCTATTCTATGTATACTTCTTCCTTCAAATCAACGTTTAGGAATGCTGACTTGACATCCATCTAATATACCTTAAAGTTCTTGAATGTTTCATAGGCTAAAAATAATTTTATAGCTTCCAGTCTGCTCACAGGGGAAAATGTATCAAAGTAATCAATACCTTCTCTCTAAGCATATCCTTTACATACTAGTCTTTCTTTGTTTCTTACCACTGTACCATCTTCATTCATCTTATTTTTGACTATCCACTTGGTTCCAATCACATTTTTTTCACAAGGTCTAGGGACCAATTCCCATGTGTCATTCTTAATTATCTGATCTAACTCTTCTTTCATTTCTTTATGCCAATCTAAATAATTACATGCATTTTCAACACTTAAAGGTTCAATTTGTGAAAGTAAACATACCTCTTCATCAACTATTAAACCTTTTTCTTTAGATCTTGTCATAACTTTACTGCTCTGATCTCCAATGATATCTGCTTTTTAATGATATCTAGATGTGAATTATGGAACTTTAGGTGTGACTCTCTCATCTGTTATCTGTGATTCCTCTTCACTTGGTTCAGGGTCATTGCATAATACATCAATGCGATCAAACATTTCTTCAATAACTTTCTTTACTGATAGGTCTAGGTTCATCTTCAATCATAGGTTCATAATCATAGTATCTCTCTTGAATCATAAACTTGTCATCAATCTTCACATGTGTACTTTCAATATTTTTCTTCAATCTCAAGTTAAAACATCTATAAGCTTTTCTTTTAGTAGAGTAACCAAGAAAAATACCTTCGTTGCTTCTAGCATCAAACTTGCCAACACCATCATCTCTCATGATGTAACACTTGCTTCCAAAGATTCTTAAGTATTTTACTGTAGGTACATTCCCAAACCAAAGTTCATAAGGTGTCTTGTCTGCGCCTGGCCCTAATTGACTTATGTTGATAGTATAGATTGCAGTATTGACTGCTTCTCTCCAATAGATGTGTGAAACTTTTCCTTCAATCATGATAGTGCGTGTTGTGTCAAGTATGATCCTATTTCTTCTTTCTATGATTCCATTATGCTAAGGGGTTGTAGGCGCACTTAGCTATCTTTTGATCCCATGCTCTCTGCAATACACATAAAATTTGTCAGATCTGAATTCTCCTCCTCTATCTGATCTCAGACATTTTATCTTTATTCCAGACTCATTTTCAACTTTAGCTTTGAATATTTTGAAATTTTCAAATGCTTTATATTTATCTTTTAAGAACGCAACCCACATCATTCTAGAATAATCATCAACAAACAAAATAAAGTACCTTTCACCATAGTATTATCTTGTTTGAGTAGGTCCACATAAGTCTGTATGCACTAGATCCAATTTATTTTCTGCTAAGTTCTGTTTACTTCTAAATGAGTTCTTTACATGCGTTCCCATCACACATTCCCTTCACATAGTATCAACTAGTCTTGTAATACTAGGAAGGTCTCTTACTACATTTACATTGCTTATCTTTACTATATTGTCAAAATTGATATGACATAGTCTTTTGTGCCATAACTAACTGTCATCTACTTTTGCAACAAAACATCTTACTTCAGAATTGAGCTGAAAAACATTACCTGCAATCATAACTCCTTCTTTGTTATTAATGATGCACTTATTGTTTTTGAATTCTAACTGATATCCTTTGTCAAGAAACTATCCAACACTCTGTAGGTTATGATGTAAACCATCAACATACAGAAAATCATTAGTGTTGTTCATTCCATCTAAAGTGATATCTCCTCTACCTATGATAGGCTTAGGAGTGTTGTCTCCATATCTAACCATGCCACCTTTGTACTTATCTAGATGTACAAATATATCTTTGTCTCCTGTCATGTGATGTGAACACTCACTATCAATGATCCAGTCTATTCTGATGTCTTCTTGGGAAATTAATGCCAACTCTTGTGCTTTCTTTTCATCTTCAATGTCCATTTCATCAAACATTTTTTCCATATCTTCAATTGCAATGAATCCAATTTCATCTTCTCCTGAATCTTCATCTGTCACTCCATCTTCAGCATAGTAACATTCCTTTGTATACTTAGGCTTGAAATTAGTTTTGTACTTCTTGACTCTTGTAGGGCACTTAGATGAAAAATGACCAACCTTGTTACATGAAAAGAATTTGAATGGTAACTATCATTCATATTTTCCTTTTCCTTTTCTTTCTTTCTTAGCGATCATAGAAATGAATTCTTCTAGTTCTTTATCCTCATCTTCATTATCAAAATTACCAGAAGTGTTCAAAGATTTCTTACCATGGACTGAGGATTTGAAGGTTGTTTCACTTTTAGGTTCTGTCTTCAATTTTGATATCTCAAATACTAAAATTTTGCTGATCAAGGTCTCTCTCTTGAAGTCTTTTGAAAATTTCAGTCTCATCTAAGATGTTTATCTTGCTCTCATAATCTGTTGTTAGTGTAGTCATCAATTTATCCATTTTGTCTTCCTCTATAATTTCTCCACCATTGTTTCTGATTCCTGCAACTACTTCATTAATCCTCTGATTGTAGGTTCTGATGTTTTCTTTAGGTAGCATCTCTAAATTGTTATATCTCTTCTTCCATGTCTTTCTACACACATTCTTTGCTTGGATATCTCCTTCAAACATGTCTTCTAGATACTTCCATATTGTGTAGGCTCTATCTACTTTCTTAATATCAGAAAACTAACTGTTAGATAAGGCACTTATAAGGGCTTCTTTGGCAATTGCATTTTGGGTGAATAATTCCTTTTGTTTAACAGTAGAATCTTCTTCTGTAAGGTATTTTAAAGAGGGAACATCAACTTCTTGAGTAGCTGCTTCAAAATTCTCAAAACCAACTCATTGAAAATGTGTTATCATTTTTTCCTTCCAGTCAAGATAATTCTCTGCATCAAACTTAGGACTCTCTTTTCTAAAGTATGCCATTTGATCAACCTCAAGCTGTTAAACTTTCTCTCCAAGGCACTTGGATCTGATACCAATTGTTAGGAATAGTCCCAAGAGATAACTGAGAGGGGGGGGGGGGGATGAATCTGTTATCTACAAGATTCAATTATTTATCCATTTAAGTATATAATAACATTAAGCATAAAAATAAAAAGATAACACAGAATATAACACCACAATTTTGGTTACGGGGAAACCCAAAATAGGTAAAAACCCTAGTGGGAATTAGCACCCACAATGAACTACACTAGTGTATAATGATCCCTGTTAGAAGATATTACAACCTTGTTAGGATTTGATCTTTACAATGCATTAAGTACAGTGACCTGGTCAAAGGTTGGACCATGTTAGGAGTCTTTTACAAATAACCCTGTTAGAGGTGATGACACACTGTCCGTGAGCACATTGCTCAAATGATGAAGGCTGCAACCTTCTACGCAATATATATACACTATATCTAATATTGAACTATGAATTAGACCTGCTATCTGGATCAGTTCCTATGAATTGCATACACTCTTTTCTTCTTCACATAGATCTTCAACTGATGAATGATATAGCTTTACTGGCCCAATACATCAAACATTTTGATTTGCTACTTTCTCAAAATTTCTGCATATGGTGATCACAAATGATTTTCTATAAGTATCCTCCTCCAAAGATATGATCAAGTCAGCTTGTAGGAAAATATTCATGATTAAGGATAAGCACGATTGGTCCACATTATTTAAATGCACGGGTAACCATAATTAACACATGGATTCAATATTTAATTAGTGATTTCTTTGGAGAACTTGTAAATTAAATGTAAATGATGGAAAGATCCGCTAGATCCAACCTAACCTAAGATCTATGATCTTGATTGAGAGGAAAATATTTATTTTACCTAGATGAAGAGGTATAAGGTAACCTCGAGGGGTTATTCAAGGAGTGAGATGTATGTGCTAAGTGTATGCAAGAGGATTGCATGGTTAATTGACTGATTGGCATGATCTAGCAGAGAATACTGAGCAGAGAAGCATAGGATTGCAACAATGATTGCTTGATGGATTTCCAAGCAGATCTGAAGATTGAAATGAGAATGGAGGCCACTCAGTGAATTAGCATTAGAGTTGAACTAGATCTGAATTTGCAAAGTAAGTTGTATGTATCAGATCACACCTGCTGATTACTTTCTAACTATTGTATCAGTTAAAATCCTTTAACCAGGTTGACCTAACAGTCATTGTATAAATCCTTTGAGCAAGGTGAAATTCAGGTGGAATGTTCTAAGTCCTCTAACAAGGCCACTCCTGACAGGGTGATTAAATCCTTTAACCATGTCACATTTAGCAATGTTTTTTGTAACCTTTAATAGGGTTGGCTCCTAACAGAGCTCACTTTAGAAAAGTGAAAAAATTGGTAGCATGTTACTTGTGTTTTTTCCCAAATTGGGTTTCCACATTAAATATTGGTGTCAACTTGTGTGAATTCTTATGTTGTGTTTTAATATTAAGTTTCTACAAGCTGATTACATTTGAACAGTAAACTGCATATTTATGTTGTTGATTTATACTTCTGCTTCCAAGCAGACCTGAGTTGTTTAAAGTGCTATAAAGTTTCAATTGGTACATCTAGACCTGTGAATAAATAATTCACCCCTCCTCTTAGTTATTCTAAATTCATTCTAACAATTGGTATCAAAGCTCTGGTCTCTTGAAAATAGTTTGAAGGTACTTGGAGCGAAAGATCAAGATGTATAAAAAGGAGGTACCAAAGTTGAACAAAGATAACTTACCTGATGGCAGATTTTGATGAAATTGCATCTGGCTAGTATTGGTGATGCTGCTAAACATTATATTGAACATGATTATGTAGTCCCTACAACACCTCTCACCGCTAAACAATTAAGAGAAAAGTAGGAACACAATCAAGCAATGTTGGAGATCGCATCATCCTTAAGCTATCCTGAATTTGAAGACATAAAAAACTATACAAATGCAAAGCAGATGTGGGATACCCTAGAAACCATCTATGGAGGAGATACAAATGTGTTGAGAGCCAAATCTGAAAGTTTAAGAGGTAAGTTTGATGAAATAAAAATGCAAGAAGGAGAAAATATAGTTCAATATTGTGGTAGGATAAAAGAATTTGTAAATGCTATTAGAGGAGCTAATGGAACCATTGATGATAACACCATTATGAGCAAGGTACTAAGGACTCTTCTTCCTATATATGCTATTAGAGTCTCTACAATTCAAGAGTTGAGATGTACTCCTAATAACAATTTGACTTTGGAAGGTCTGGTAGGCAGACTTACTGCATTTGAGATGTCAAATTTTGATAACTACACTCCACAAGCTATTGAATCTGCATTCAAGACCTAGTTGGTCCTTAACAAATCAAAGAAAGGAAAGATATGTGTGAATAGTGAAAACACCACTACTGATGATGATCTGCAAGAAATTGAGGCACTTATGGCAAGAAGACTATCTAGAGGAAAGGAAAATTCAAAGGTAAACTTCCTATCATTTGTTTTTCATGTAACAAAGTTGGTCATATTACTGCTAGATGTCCTGATAAGAATGATAAAGAATAAAGAAGAGACAACAAGTACAAAGATAGAAAGGATGATCGAGACTTTAGAAAGTATAAGGATTACAAAGACAAAGGTAAGAAATATTTCTATATAGCTGAAGAAGCTTCTGATAATGGATCTGACAATTCTAATGAGAATGATATAGAAGTTGTGTATGTTGCTATGAAAGATGATTCTGATGATGATGAGAAAACTGCATTAATTTATTATATGAGTAAAGGTAATCATTGGATTATTGATAGTGGTTGTTCACATCACATGACTGGTGATAAAAATAAATTTGAGACCTTAGATTAGTGCAAAGGTGGTTATGTTAAATTTGGGAATGATGCACCATGTCTTGTTAAAGGGCAAGGATCAATTAAATTGACTGAGAAGATCAAATGCGACAATGTATATTGGGTTGATGATCTTAACTATAATTTATTGAGTGTTGCACAGCTAAATACTTCTGGTTACATAGTTGAGTTCCATCACAAGAAAGCAAAGATCTATGATGCCATTGGAGAACAAGTTGGAAGTGGAGAGTAGACAAAAGGTAACCTGTTCTATCTGGACTTAGCTGATGAGACATGCTTGTTTGCAAAATATAATGATGTTTGGTTATGGCATAAAAGGTTGTTTCATGTAAACTTTGATAACTTGGTAAGCATAAGTAAATTGAAAAAGGTTAGAGGGCTGCATAAGTTAAAGAAAACTGAAAATGCAATGTGTAAGCAATGTCAGTTGGGAAAAAATGACTAAATCTAGTTTCAAGAGCAAGACTCATACTTCTGAGGAAATTATGGAATTGGTTCATACTGACCTTTGTGGTTCCATTGGTGAGAAATGTTACTATGGAGATAGATATTTCATTCTATTTGTTGATGATTACTCTAGAATGATGACTGTTATGTTTCTTAAAGAAAAATCTGATGCATTCCAGTTATTTAAGTGGTACTTGGCAAAAGTTGAAAAAGAGACAGGTAAAAGTCTAAAATGTTTGAGATCTGACCGAGGAGGTGAGTTTATTTCTAATGAGTTTAACAGATTCTGCAATGACCGAGGTATAAAAAGATAGATCTCTGCGCCTAGGACACCACTGTTAGGAATAAAAGTCCACAAGACAACTGAGAGGGGGGGTGACTCAATTGTAGTATAGATTATTAATCTTTAAACTTCATCTACCATATCAGAAAATGTAAATAATAACACAGTAATAGAAAACACCATAAAACAAGATTTTTTGTTGAGGAAACCTTGTTAAAGGTAAAACCCTGGTGGGAATTAACATGCAAAAATAATGTACTAAGAGTATAGTATCACTGTTAAAATATATTAGCCCTGTTAGGAGCTTGTTACAACATTACAATACACAATCCCTGTTAGGAGACATACCCTATTAGGATTCAAAGGAAATAGTAGGCTCACTGCCAAGACACACTTCCCAAAGAAGGTTAAAGCCACCCTCAAGGATTTACAATCCACATCAAGTGTATACAACAAATACACCATCCAGTGAACTATCTGGTAGCAACTATCTTTGCTTGATCAGTTCCAATGAAGTATCAACACTTCTCTCCATCAAGCAGTCAAGCTTCATAGCTTCACAAATCTCTGCTCTTCTCTTTCTCTACCACACTTTTCACAAATGAAAAGATCACTCATATATACCCTTTTACAATAACCCATTAGGTCGGCCAATTAAGCTTTCCTAATACATAGTTAACTAGGTCAGCCAATTAAGGCTTCCCATCATACAAATAATTACATAAGCCCTTGATAAGATACACATAGTACCTATAACAAGTATACAACATTTACAATTCATCATAAATATTTCCAGATCTGCGATCCACTCTCATAATTAATTTCCACATGTTACAAGTCTGAAGTCGGCCAGGAAATAGGTCTTCTCTAGAACACACACCATAGATGATGTCAACAGTATCCAAACAAAAATTGAACTTAACCCATTTCACTATCATATGTCAGCTCTCCATTAGTAAGCTCACAAGTTTTGAAACATCTTCCTTAGTAAGATATACCTGAAACACATAGACCTTCTCTTTCTAGAATCACAGTTGTAGTCCAGAAAAACAGTCTTCACCAAATGAACTGTAACATCCACATAATGTAACATAAAGTCAAGAAACCTTAAGAGTAAGGTCAAGACATAGCCTCCTACATAAATCCAACTTCAATCCTTCTGAGTCATCTGTACAGTGTCCATACACTCGTTCCAATTAAGTAGTCAGTTAGTCTTCTCCATAGAAATATATGTTGACATCAGTGACAAAACATGAATATCAACAACATGATTACTAACCAAAACTGATATCATCCAACAATATCCCCCTTTGGCATTGATGGAAACATATGGGAAAATCCATATGCATCAACCCAAAAGTACTCTCTCTTAATACAATCTTATCAATATCCTCAACATAAGTTTCCCAAAATAGTAGGGATTTTCTCATAGATTCCTCCCCCCTTTGGCAGCAATGGCAAAGGGTGCCATAACTCATCTGTAGTCTTCAGTAGATTTTTCAAATCTTCATGTTCGATCAGGTGCAAGATCACCCAAATGTGCTCCATAGTGTCCCATATGGGAAAATCCATATGCATCAACCCAAAAGTACTCTCTCTTAATACAATCTTCTCAATATCCTCAACATAAGTTTCCCAAAACAGTAGGGATTTTCTCATAGATTCCTCCCTGAAACATATGGGAAAATGTATATGCATCAACCCAAAAGTACTCTCTCTTAATACAATCTTCTCAATATCCTCAACATAAGTTTCCCAAAACAGTAGGGATTTTCTCATAGATTCCTCCCCCCTTTGGCAGCAATGGCAAAGGGTGCCATAACTCATCTGTAGTCTTCAGTAGATTTTTCAAATCTTCATGTCCGATCAGGTGCAAGATCACCCAAATGTGCTCCATAGTGTCCTCCTACGATCACTCCCCCTAAGGAGTAGATCTCTACATCAAGTCCAGAGAATAATATGGCTCTGAGATCCACTAGATTGATGCATATCTGCATCATTTTAATTACCACTAGGAGGGGCCATCACCCCAAGCATGCCTCTGAGGCATTCAAAATCATCTTTTGGCAAAGGTTTAGTAAATATATATGCTATCTGTTCCTTTGTGCTTATGTACTCCAGTTTAATCTCCTTAGCAACTACCTTCTCCCTCAAGAAATGATACTTGATAGAAATATGTTTAGTCTTTGAGTGCATTACAAGATTCTTAGACATGTTTACTATACTTGTGTTATCACAATGAATAACCACTAGCTCTTTGAAAATCATCCCAATATCTTCCAGCATTTGTTTCATCCAAACAACTTGTGTGCAATTAATTGTAGCAGCTACATATTCTGATTCAACAGTAGATTGAGCAATACAATTATGCTTCTTGCTTAACCAAGAAACCAATCTCTTCCCAGGGAAAAATGCACCACCACTTGTTCTCTTTCTGTCATCCACATTACCCACCCAAACAGCATCTGTAAAAGCCTGCAAAGTAAAATCATCAGATTTTTCATACCATAATCCATACTCTATTGTTCCTTTCAGATATCTAAAAATTCTTTTCACAGTAGCAAAGTGTGTTTCTTTAGGATATGCCTAATATCTAGCCATAATTCCATCTGAATTGGTAATATCTGGTCTAGTGTGTATCAAATATTGTAGACCTACAATCATTGACCTGTACTTAGTCTGCCCAACACTTTGAGTCTCATCACTTTTAGTTAGTTTGTTTCTTGTTATCATGGGTGTACCAACAGGTTTAAAATCTTCCATTCCAAATTTCTTCAGCATTTCCTTAAGGTACTTGGTCTAAGATATAAATATGTCATTTTCACTCTGATTAATTTACAAACCAAGAAAAAGTTTCATTTCACCAATCATTGACATCTCAAACTCATTCTCCATTTATTTAGCAAACTTCTTACTCATTTTATCATTTCCTCCAAAAATGACATGATCAACAAAAACTTCTATAATTAAGATTCCATCTTCATCAGCTCTTAAATACAAATTACTGTCTGCATTACCTTTTCTAAAACCAAGATGAAGTAGGTGTTTATCCAGTCTTGTATACCATGCCCTCGGTGCTTGTTTCAGTCCATATAGTGCCTTATTCAGTCTGCAAACCATGTTTTCATCATCTGTCAAAGGAAAACCATCAGGTTGCTCAATGTACACTTCTTCTTCTAGCTCACCATTCAAGAATGCACATTTCACATCCATCTGATACACTTTGAAGTCTTTATGTGCAGCATAAGCAAGGAATAGTCTCACAGCTTCCGCTCTAGCAACATGTGCGAATGTTTCTTCGTAGTTTATGCCTTCTTGTTGTGAGTAGCCTTTACATACCAATCTAGCCTTGTTTCTTACCACTGTGCCTTCCTCATCCATTTTGTTTTTGAAAACCCACTTAGTTCCAATCACATTCTTGTTTTTAGGTCTTGGAACCAACTCCCATGTATTGTACTTCTTTATCTGCTCTAGTTCTTCTTCCATGGCTTTAGTCCAAGATTCATCTTTGCATGCTTCATCAATAGCCTTGGGTTCAGCTTGAGAAATCAAACAGATCTCTTCTCTAAATTTAGATCTAGTCATCATGCCTTTGCTTGCATCACCAATAATTTGATCTTCAGGATGGTTTTTCTTGACATACCTTGGAGTCTTCAATGTCTCAGTAGCTTCTTCCTGTTCTTCTTCTTCATTCTCATACTCAATCATCAAGGGTTCTTCAGGTTTAGCAACAACTTCTCTTGTTTCTGTTATCTGATCACAATCATACATTCTTTCCTGAATTTGAAATTTCTCATCTATCCTCACATTGGCACTTTCAATTAGTTTTCTCAATCTCATATTGAAACATTTATATGCTTTACTCTTAGTAGAATAACCAAGAAA
>MU227582.1:1808645-1843359 GCA_018584345.1 Thuja plicata | reverse complement strand
TGGTGAACCAAACAGGTCCAACCCATATTCTGGATATCATTTTGAGGATATGTATCTTCGAGAATTGCATGATCTTCCTGAATTGGCCATATCCAGGATATGGTATTCCTGCTGCCAAACGGGCCCTAAATGTATACAATTAGAAGCTTAATTGCAGATTTTGGGATAGAGGACGGATCATTTCCTTAGCATGTCAGCTTCCCTAATGGTCTCAAAATTTCACTTCCAAGACCTACAGTTGGTCTATGGCCCTCCATCTCAAGGAAAACACAGATGGTGCTGAATTTTGTAAATGATTTGATTCAAGAAGGCTTGGTTATGGTTACATTGTGAAGAATTTTGATGAACTTTTACACGTTCTTCTTCTTCTTTCATTGTAAATAAAAACCGTGTTTTATTATGGGGATTTCTTCCTTGATTTTGACTTTATGCTTATAATGTATATATACGTGTAGTTATGCTAATCAAAGGCTTGAACCAAATAGGTGTGCATATTTTCCCATTATTTGTCTTAACTAATCATTATGCAAAGACAAAGTTCTCTATGTCTTGTACATTATATGGTAATGCTTGTTGTAATAATTTTTTTTTTGCTTATGTTTCTCCACTTTTCTTGTATACAATTATTGAATTGCTCGTGAACTAACACGCACATTAGAGTTCTCTTCACATGTCCTTGACATAGGCAGTCAATCCTAACTAAAATGATGATTAACTGGTAGTTTTGCATTCCCATGATTTTTACAAAGTTGTTAAACTCCCCACAAGTTTTAGTTTATTTTATGGTGGGCTTTCTAGTTGTTTTACACCAATAACACTTATGGTTTTAGGTTCTACCATTGAATGAAATCCTCATCATAACTTTCAAACTGGTATTAGAGCAGGAAAGGTCTAAGGGAGTGTTGTTGTTTTAGGATAGACATGATGTCGAAAAGAAGGCGTAAAAAAAATACTCATGCTAAACAACTTAAAGGAGGATCTCAGAGCTATTAAGGTTGATCGTGAGGGGAGCAGGATGATGAAAAGAGTTTGCAACCACTCAAAGAAAGAGTGAAGAATCATAGCAGAGAGGAGATTTTTAGAATTACCACTAAAAGAGATCATTGCTATCTAAAGATGGTGAAATTGCCACTCATCAGAAGAGGGTCATGGCCAAATAAGAAGCCCCAAAGTCCAGATCATAGATTTGTTAAGTTGAAGCCTGGAGAGTTGAGAATTGTAGATTTTTGCAAACTGGAAGACACCCCAACCATAATTGAAGTCAAAGAGTTGTTCTAGAGTTGTAGCACACTACTTTTTGAAGCCAATGAATGACTTCAAAGGAGATTGTAAGTTTTGAGGATGTCATAGTATGTCGTTTCTATTGTTCATTTTGAACTTGGGTTTTTAGAAAGTTTGAGCAGCTTGTGTAGAAATCTAGAGAACAGGGAGATATAATTTTTTACTCACTTAAGAAAGCTTCCGTCTCCATCTACTTATTTTATTTCTCACCAATTTTTTACTGTTTTCCCTAACGCTTTGGATTCCTCTCCACCACAACACAATTGCACTCTTTCCTAGAGTAGGTTTCTTTTTTCACATCTTCTCCCTCATAAGAAGAAGGTTTCTTTTTGGGGACGTATGTTATGAAATGAGTTCTAGTTAAAATGTAATTTGGTTGTCATAGATCTTTGTTGATAGCAAAATTCTTCATGCACAAACCAGGCAAATAGTGGCAATTGAAAAACAAGAAAATAGTAAAACAAAATTTAAAAAACACACAAAAAATGTGGCGATTGAAAAACCAAAAAATAGTAAAATAAAATTTAAAAAACACACAAAAAAATATTTCATTTTTCAGAGTGTCATCATTGGCATATGCCACTTCAATTAGATGAAGAGGAAAAAAGAATAGCAAAAAGGGATAAGACAAGGATAAGAAAAGAAGAGTACTATACATTTTGAAATCTCCTATTGCTTCTGTGCTCTCTGATCTCGTATTGTCGTTGTGCTTTGTCAAGTTGTAAATGTCTATTGTTATTTCTAAAGGTTTTTTTTTCTATTTGTAGGCAAAAAGAAGTAAGGCAGTCCTGAAATAAAAATTTGTGAGCCATTCCTTGAGCGTACAACATTAATGAAAGTGAAGGCATATCCGTCTCTTATTCTTCAACATATCCGCCTGTAAATCTTTAGCATTCAATGCACATAAATGGAAAATACAAAAGTAATTATGGAGTAGATGTGGAGAGCCCATTAGTGTATGGGAAACCATACAACATTGAAAAATGTTTCGATAAATAAAATATTGTCAAAGCATTATTAAAGGCTGCCTCTATGAATAGGGTAGACATATTTATTTCAAGTGAAGGCATTGAAGAAATTCAAATTTGTTGCTGGCAGTGAAAAGGAAAATGGAAAATGACAACTAAAAAGTGAAAAAGAAGAAATCAAATAAGAAATCTAATGGATGACATAATTTCAATGGTAGTCATTCTCTCTCCACATTTACTCACCGTTGATTAAAAAAATAGCCTGGCCTTTCTCATATGGAAATGCCTACGACGTAATAAAAAGAGACCGATGTGACTAAATAAAAAGAGACCGATGCGACTAAAATATGGAATGAACAACATAAGTTTAATTCTTATGACTTGTTAATTTTAAATGTTTTTTCACATTAAAATTGTGTTATTAAATAAATTTATAAAATTAAGTAATTATGGGCAATGTATTGACTAAATTGGTGTTGATAATTTGACATTAACCATATATTATTTTGAAAATGATTGATTATTGTATAGGCTATACTATTGCATTCAATTTGACCAATTCGTGAATTAGTTTTGGGACAATCAACCAATCCTAAGTCACTATTTTTTGCTGTTACAAATTCGTTATTTAGAAAGTTTTAAACCATAGTTTGTAATATATAACTCATCTATCATTTAATTTATTTTGAAATTAGTTTTTTAATTTACAATATAGTATATTTTTATGAGATACTATATTTAATATTTCATTACTACAAACATGTTATTATTATATTTTATTGTTTACAAATTTTAATTACAATATATTTGAACAATATTATAATATATAATTATTATATATTCTAAAATATTTACTATATATATATATATAATTATTACAATTTCTAATATATAATTTATTATTCTATAATATATAATATAAAAGTACTATATCATTTAATTTTTAATCTATAATAATTTTATTTCAGTAAATAACTATTAATTAAAATATAATTAATATTAATAATAAAATTAGAATTAAATTTACATATATATTTATAATTATAACTAATTACGACAAGTATAGGCCACTACGTGGCACTTATTTATTACTAATTTTTCACTCAAATTACATACAATTATAAATATATTTTAATCAACATTAATTTTATAATAGTATACATAACTAGCTTATATATATATATATATATATAATTCACTGATAATAATCCTTCTCGAGTGTGCCTCTTTTTTGTGTGGATTAGGGTTGATTAAAATAGGTGCCTCGAGAAGGATTACTCTCGGCGTATTATATATATAGGTATATATAAGCTAGTAGCAGTCACACACAACATGAAAGATATTTTATGATTAATGGTTATGGTTAGAGTTAGGGTTAGGGTGTTTTTTTACGATTGGACTGTATAGTTATGAGCTAGGGTTAGGGTTAGAGTTAGGGTTAGGGTTAGGGTGATTTTTATGGTTAGGGTTAGGGTTAGTTTTTATCACAATTTTTATGTACACTAAATTGTGAATAAATTTTCTAAATTGAACGCAATCTTCAAGAGAGTGAGTATTACTATGATGAAAAAGACAATGAACATTACTATCATTTGGTTTTTTATTCTTTCAAAAATTGTGATAAGGGAATTTGATGTTCCCATCATATGTTTAGTCTCCAAAAGGTTCTTTTAGCTATGGCCAAAAGATCTTCAATAATGTTTATATCTTTTGGTAAGAGGGTTGGTAATGAAGGTAGATTAGAATTAGAATTAGAAGGAACAATATAAGTTTATTTCTTGTGACTTGTTAATTTTATATGTTTTTTCACATTAAAATTGTGTTATTAAATAAATCTATAAATTTTAAAGTAATTGTGGGCAATGTATTGACTATTAGTGTTGATAATTTGACATTACCTATATATTATTTTGAAAAAGATTGATTATTTATTACTAATTTATCATTCAAATTACTTGTACAATTATAAATATATTTTAGTCAATATTAATGTTATTATAGTGTACATAACTAGCTTATATATATATATATATATATATATATATATATATATAAAACGCAAATAACAATCTTTCTCCAGTGCGCCTATTTTTCATGTGGATTAGGGTTGATTAAAATAGGCGCATCGAGAAGGAATACTCTCGGCGTATTATATATATAGGTATATATAAGCTAGTAGCAGTTGCAGCGCAACAAGGAAGACATTTTATGATTAATGGTTATGGTTAGAGTTAGGGTTAGGGTTAGGGTTAGGATTATAGTTAGGGTTGGGGTTAGGGTGATTTTTATGATTAAGATTAGGGTTAGAGTTAGGATTAGGATGTACAATTATGGGTTTCAGTTAGGGTTAGAGTTAGGGTTTGGGTTAGGGTTACAAAGAGAGTTATAATTAGGGTTCGGGTTAGAGTTAGGGTTAGGGTTAGGGTGATTTTTATGATTAGGATGTACACTTATGGGTTAGGGTTAGGGATAGAGATAGAGTTAAGGTTAGGGTTAGAGTTATGGTTAGGGTGATTTTTACAGTTAGGATGTACAACTATGGGTTAGGGTTAGGGTCAGAGTTAGAGATAGGGTTACAGTTATCCAGTTATGGTTAGGGTTAGGGTGATTTTTATTGTTAGGGTTAGGGTTAGAGTTATGGTTAGGGTGATTTTTTATGGTTAGGATGTAGGTTATGGGTTTGGGTTTGGGTTAGGGTTAGGGTTAGAGTTAGGGTTAGGGTTAGAGTTAGAGTTAGGGTTAGGGTTAGAATGTACAATTTAGGAATAGGGTGTAGGGTGAGGAGTAGGACTAATATCATCTTAATGGTTAGAGCAAGGGTTAGGGTTAGGGTTAGAGTTATAATTAGGATTATGTTTAGGGTTAGGGTTATAGTTAGGGTTACAATTATTTTTATGGTTAGTATGTATGGTTATGGGTTAGGGTTAGGGTGATTTTTATAGTTAGCGTTGGGGTTAGAGTTACAATTAGGGTGGTTTTTTATGCCCAGGATGTATGGTTATGGGTTGGGGTTAGGGTAAGAGTTAGGGTTAGGATTAGAGTTAGGGTTAGGTTTATGATATATAGTTTAGGAATAGGGTGTAGGGTGAGGGGTAGGATTAGTATCATCTTAATGGTTAGAGAAATGGTTAGGGTCAAGGTTAGGGTTATAATTAGGGTTAGGGTTAGGATTATAGTTAGGGTTACAATGATTTTTATAGTTAGGATATACGATTATGGGTTTGGGTTAGGGTTAGAGTTAGGGTTAGGGTAATTTTTATGATTAGGATGTATGGTTTAGGAATAGGGTGTAGGGTGAGGGGTATGATTAGTATCATCTTATTGGTTAGAGTTAGGGTTAGCATTAGGGTTATAACTAGAGTTAAGATTAGATTTAGGGTTAGAGATAGGGTTAGGTTTAGGGTTAGAGTTAGGGTGATTTTTATGGTTAGAGTTAGGGTTAGGGTTATAATTAGAGTTAGAGTTAGGTTTAGGGTTAGAGATAGGATTAGGTTTAGGGTTAGGGTTAGGGTTAGGGTTAGGGTTAGGGTTAGGGTGATTTATAGAGTTAGGATGTATGGTTTAGTAATAGGGTGTAGGGTGAGGGGTAGGATTAGTATTATCTTAATGGTTAGAGTTAGGGTTATAGTTTAGTTTAGGGTTAGTGTTATAATTAGGGTTACAATGATTTTTATAGTTAGGATGTATGGTTATGGGTATGTGTTAGGGTTATAGTTAGGGTTAGGGTTAGGGTTAGAGTTATGGTTAGGGCTAGGGTGATTTTTATAGTAAGGATGTACAGTTTAGGAATAGGGTGTATGGTGAGGGGTATGCTTAATATCATCTTAATGGTTAGAGTTAGGGTTACGATGAATTTTACAGTTAAGATGTACTGTTATAGATTTGGGTTAGGGATAGAATTAAAATGTTACGGTTAGAGTTAGGTTTAGAGTTAGGGTAAGGGTTATTGATATTTATGGTTAGGATGTACAATTTAGGAATAAGGTGTAGGGTGAGGGGTAGGATTAGTATCATCTTAATGGTTAGGGTTAAATTTAGAGTTAGGGTCATGGTAAGGGGTGTAGGGTTAGGGTTAGGAGTTAGGGTCATGATCATGATACAATTAGGGTGTACATTTTAGAGTTAGAAGTAGTATTATGTTAACAATTATGGTTAGAATTATAGTTAGGGTTAGGGATAAGGTTAGGGTTAGAGTAACGGTAAGATTAAGATTGTAGGTTTAGGTTTATATCATTGTTAGGTTAGGTTAGTCTATAGTTTGGCTATCACCTTGTTTACAAGTAGGATTAAGGGTAGCATTAGGGTATAATATTTGAGTTAAAGATAAGGGGTAGGATTAAGATTAGGGTTTAGATTTATGATTAGGCTTACGATTAGTATCATAGGTAGTGTAACTTGTAGCATTACCATTCTGGTTCATTTTGGACTCATACTTAGTACTTAATATAGTTAGGGTTACAATTAGGATCTTATTTAGTACTTAATATAGTTAGGGTTACAGTTACTATTAGAATTAGACTTTTAGAAAAATGCCTTTTAAAAATTTATGCTTGTAGTGGAAGAGACATGTATTACATATTGATGCATTGTTACAGTAATTGATTTTGTCTAATTTTATTTTTGAAATCTCTCTTAAGAATACATTTGTATATATAAAAAAGTGTATTTAAAATTTATTGAACTATATATATATATATTTGTGTATAGATGCTTTCCATAGTTATGATCAAAGACATGTTTCTATTATAATCCTTAAAAATCAAAGTTCCTTTCTTTATTATATTTCTTTCTAAAATCTAGGCTTATTTTGCAAAAATCACCTCATCTTCTTTCTAAAAAGGTTTCTTCCTTTACTGTGGTCCTACTTTAAAAGACACTTTTAAAAAAAAAACTTTATATTACCTCTAAAATGAACTTTATTGATTGCGAATATTTTTTTTTTAAGTCTAACTTCTATTATCCTAAATTTGTACATGTAGGATGATAATCATAAACAATAAAAAAATTTCATGAAGGTACAAATCTTAAACACTATTGTTCAGCTAATATAGATAAGATACATTGCTATTGCATTCATATTATCAGTTATATTATACTCTAAGTACTGATCAGATTCAAATTTTCAAATTCACAATTGATCATTGCATTGTGCATTCAAACTGAATGTAATAAAGAAATGTTCTTTTCATATTACATCTTTCACATTGAAAACTTAGAGGAAATGACTAAAAAGAAAGTATGATAGAAGCATGAGTAGGGGTCCATGCATTGCCTTGTAGGGTCTTCTGCATTTAGGAGTTGGTTGTCTACTTTGTCTAGGTTTTCATGTCTTTGTCATAGTCCTCATGTCCTACATCTTAGGTCTTTACGTCCTATCCTACATCATGAAAGAATAAGTGTTAGATCCGAATTGAATCTAAGAAATGCATGAAAACCTAAAACATCATACGATAATCAAACTCTCAAAAACTATATATCTACCAATAACATCAATGAAATAGGAAAATATGCATCTACATTAACAAAATAATAATATTAAAGGGACATGCCTCCATGAAACCTTTTACTATCTATGGTTGTCATTCTACAAAAGAGTTGCTATTTTTTAAACCAGATATCTAAATTAAAAGGACTTAGTTCCTATAGCTGAGAAACATTTTTCAACCAGCAAGGTAGTGCTAGGTTAGTGAACACAATCAATCAACCAGAATTCATGCATGAATGACATGACACATGGCACTCACACACAAAATGATCAGTTGGTCATGTTCACTAACCTAACATGTTGAACTTTCTGGTAATGTTTTCAAACAGAGTAAATCGAAGTGCATTTTAATGCAAAGATTAATGATCTATGAATTCACTAATAGCTGAGAACAAGGAAAGGTGCAGAGAGTGTCAAGAGCCCGTACTTGAACCTCACAAGATGCGTCATCAAAATAATGAAAAGATGCTATAATTTTTTTTATCAAAGTAAAATATGCATATGCAAAGGAGAAAGAATTCATAACTGATATGTAGAAAGATGAGCAAGGTTCAATGCTATCAAATGTAATTATTATGCATTTACAAATGCAATTCATCATGGTATCATTAAAGAGTTCAGTAACAATGTATTTGAACACTGTTGATATCAATTAAAGTGTTATAAGATAATGTTATGAATATGCATGTGAAGAGAAAATGATGAAAAATTACATCTATTTTTCTAGAGTAATATGCACATGGTAGAAAAAAAGATGATAACAATGCATATTCAAGAGGAACAAAATAACAGTCATGTTATTATAAAGAGGTGTCAGATCCTAGAAAATGTTATCAAAGTAAAATATGCATATGCAGAAAGAGATCAAGTATTGTTGTTGCTAATATTAATGATGCTTTATGATACTGGTATGCACATAATAGAGAAATTATCAAATGATAGTGCATATTCAAGGAAGAAGGTAAACCACAATATTATCAATTGATAATGTTATGCATATACAAAAAATTAAATAACAGTGTTGTACAAGAATATGAAAAGATGCATTTTAAAGTATCGAGCTCTTTATTCATAGGAATGTTCATGGGTGTCACGAGCTGACCGTGCTCAAACCCCATGAGAAAACATTCTTACTGGAGTAAAAAATCCCTTCAAAAGCATATATATAATGTGGTCACTGTCAAAAAATGCAAGATGGAGACTAGACAATTTGTAAATACAGACTAACATCTTTAAAAAATGTCAAAGCATAGCTCAAGTTATGGCCTCGATAGAGAGAGGTAAATCATGGTGATTATGGTCGGCCTCAACAGTGAGGGAGTGGTAATGTTCAAGCATGGTGTTCACTGTCTTCAACATTAGACAAAGAAAGAAAAAACCCCAAGACAGATAATAAAGATGGACTATAGATGAAAGAGTGACAACCAATATGAATTCCAAAGGCTCAATAGAGAAAGAGTACTAGATGAAAATGGAATAATAAAGACCCAAATATCTGCCATAAATCATGAAGAAAACATCACACGTTTAACAAGGAGTTCAAAGAACAAAGAAAGGTAAAGAAATAACTTATCTTGAGGAAATAATCAAGATGTTTGAAGATTAACAACAAGGCTCATCCAACTCGACAAACCAAGCTTCAGGATCGACAGAGAAGACTCCACACCAAAATCCCAATCTCTATAATCAATGATTGGAGTAAAGTACCAGTCATCATAGCCAAGATCACAATGAAAAGCCTGCATTCTAGTTCAAGAGTCCAGTGCGGCAGTAATGTGAAGTCTGAGCTAAAATAATAGGAAAAGATCTCATTCAAAAACCCCATGCTTCAAATCAAGTGGAGACAACTTCCAGTCAAGAGCCTGAGCTCTGTTTTTGACTCAAAATAAAGATCCCAAAATACAGGCTCACAGTCTTAGTAAAGGTGAGGTGACAGATTTATAGCCAGCCCAAGCCCCAAATTGACAAAGAAGGATCCACATCAACAAGGATTCCTCCAGATTGGCAAATAAGCAGCAAATCAATGAAATAAAGACTGAGTTGAGATCCCATATGTCAAACAAGTAAAATCCATAATGTCACCATCACCACAATGAGCCGTCAAATAGCTAAGGTTTTGGCATATTGTTTTTGCAACCAACTGGCTAATGGCACCATAACTAAGGTATAAACTCAACTTGAGTAAGTTTTGGAGTCCACAATACACAGCCAAGTAAATTCCATTCAAATCACATTGCAAATAATAGAGCCTCGAAATTCCAAGTCCAAGTGGTGCCACATAGAGATACCCGAGATCCAGGGAAATTATGACATGTATATATTATTATGTTGATGCTAGAGATGGGGTCAGGTTTTTATTATGTTTGTATTTTTCCTTAGGTTATGGGAGTTAACATGGTATATGTCAATTATTGGGTGGCTGAGGTCATGGCTTGGGGTTAAGGTTTTGATTATGGGGTTTTGTACATGATGGTTAGGTTTTTAAAATAAAAGATGTAACTTAAATACCAACATTAGAGGACATAGGTTAAGGCATGAATTATGCCTAATAGTTAGGGTTTCCTATTTGATTTGGAGGGTTTTTTAGGTCATTTTGGAGGGAATTTGATTTTTGAAATTGGCCTTGAGAGGGTATATATCTGAGCTTCCTATTCAGTTTTAGGGGTTCAAAATTTAGGGAGAAGGTAGTTTTGTGAGCATATCAGTTCCTTTATGCCTTCTACATACATTTTGTAACCAAAGGTTCAATTTTGATGCATTGTAGTGTGCAAGTGAATGTACTTTATTACTTGGCATTTTTTACATCTTGACATGTAACCATTTGCAGATTTTGAAGAAAATAAAGCAAGTTCCCCATTATTCACATATTTTTCTGAGTTTTGATATCAATCGTTTTCTACATTTCTACATTTAAGTGTAATATGTTTTATAGCATGGATAAGAGAATTAATCCAATTCCTTCTCTAAGTTATTAAAATATAGCCTTTTGTAGAATCTATATGTCTGTTGGTAGATCATCATTGTTTGTGGTGCAAACCCTAATAGTAAGATATTTAGGTCAACCTATACATTGAATAGTGAATGTTTAGTGCAAATCTCAGTAGTGTGTGTCTTATGGATGTTTGTTGAAATTCTGATTAATTTGAATCTAGTTTGGTGTATCACCTTCCATTTTATTTATTCAATTTTAAAGTTGTTCGTTTTCCCTTTTCCCAATTAGAGAATCAATCATAGGTGATATTCCAAATCCAATAGGAACATGCCTAGAATCCAGAGATTCCTTCTTAATGAAAGTCTACCCACAACTCAAGAAGGTTTCCTTTGTTACCATGAGGTATTAGTATGCCCTAATTCATGATTTAGGGTGATATTTCAAGGACTTAACAACTTAAAAACTTAATAAATTACATATTTGGTTTATTTAGATAGGTTTCTAATAAAAATAGTTTCTAAACATATAGGTTTATTCTAAATATTATGAGATCATGAAGTGTGATTCAACTTAAGTCAAATATTAATGGAATGCACAATATATGATTTAAATGTTTAAATAGTTAGATCGTGCGACGGGTGTAAATCCTTATGAAGATGATGCACATGATCTATCCTTTAAGCCATTAAGCCTGAACAACACGTGGAAATTTTTCAAGTTTTGGGCCTGCCGGTGATCGGTTATCAAGTGATCAAGTCAGATAGGATCCTGTGGTTTGTGTAATGCCTTAAAGTAAAGTTGATCAAAATTTAATCATCAAGGAATTATGACATCTCGCCACATGTCTCAGTGGGCGAGGCTCAGGTCAGAGGGTAAAGTAAAGACCGATCAAGTGGTTTTTGATCAGACATACATCGTATTTCCTTAAAGGGAAAGTGATCAAGATCTAGCCATTAAGGCATTACGCCTAAGTGCCATGTGTCTTTGTTGATGTCATTGATAATGGGTCAAAAGGAAGGTAAATAGATAGTAGCTTCAAAGAGGATCAATGGTAGGCATGAAGCCTTAAAACAAAGTTGTGTGAAATCTAATCATTAAGGCATTTCATGATCGTGCCACGTGGAGATGCTAAGGAGGAAGATGGACGGTGGTCATGTACTTGCAAGGTATAAAAGAATATTTGGCCAAGGGCCATGAGTCAGAGAGGAACTGACAAGCAGTTATCACATAGTCATTGCAGTTTTTAAAGGTTGGCGGTCTAGTGCGCGAGTGCACAACTAGCAATTATCACATAGTTAGCGCAGTCATGGCAGGTAGCAGGAAATGCTGGCGAGTGCATAATTAACCATTGGTAGTTAGTGTCACACACTCACGCAGGTTAGTGGTGGTTAAGAAAATGTGCTTTGAGTGAGTGACAAGATGACACATGGCAGGATCGGATCTTTTTGATGCTCGGGTAGCATAAAAGAATCAACGATGTTGTTTTAAAGTTATGCAGGCGTTCAATCTCAGTCGTTCATGTCCTTTTCCATGCCACCTGTGATCGTTGTAGTTTAAATTCAAATATTTTCCTTTCTCATAGGGTTTCATGGTGGTGGAATCAGATATTTTTTCTCAGAGCCATAAATGCTGTGATATGGTTTTATGGGTCGAATATGCATACCTCTTGAAGACTAAAGAGATTGAATTTGATATGCTAGGATGTATTTATGTCCAGACTTGATAGAAAGAGTTTTATAATCAGAGGATAAATACATACAACACCGACTGGTCTTTTATACATTTATGAGAGCTACTTCCAGAGTCATATCTTTGAATTTCTTGCACCATAGGGTACTATTTTCACATCTAGCGAGCATGAGTTTTGTTTTCATAATAGATTGGCATAGTAAAAAGAGAAGAAATTAGGGTTTCAACTTGACATCAGAAATAAATTCTTGCATTAATTGGTTGTAAACCGTAACCCTAAATGGTCTGAATCTTGTAGCATTCTTGTTCCTATAAAAGAATATTCAAGACTATTTAGAAAGGGATGGATAATTTGGAAAGTAGAAAGCATTAGACTTATACTTGTTTCTAGTCTAGGATATAGAAGATGTATTTCAGATTGTATTAAGATAGGATTGAAATTTCTTTTTCATATTATCATATTGCATATTTCCTTGTCATACTAATTTAGGAACTAGTTTCATTATACTTAATATAAGTTGTCTCATATTTGAGTCTCTCCTTTGTGTTATCTATTGAGTTGTAAGTTTTCTAGCTTACTGTATAAGTCTTGCTTATGCATATGCGTATTCCATAAGTCTTTGGTCTTAGATCAAATTAATGCTTTGGATATTACATTGATTTTTCCTGGATATCTATTTGAGGATCTTGTAGTGTGTGATATGAGAGTTATTATGTTTATGAATTTGAATCTTTGCCAATAAGGTGTTTTAGCTTCAGTATTGTATTTAGGATCTAGCCCAATGAATAAGGCACTGATCTAGGATTAGTATTTCTATTGAAATATATATCTTAAGTGGTTTGGCTATGATCTATCCTACAAAATTTAATCAAAATCATTACCAAAGTTCTTTACATTTACGGTTGTTGTTCTTGTTATTCCACCAATGGCAGTGGAGAGTCGATGAATACTAGGTTGGTATTTAGTACTTACTTACCATTTATCTATTGTTCAAATATAGAAGTAGAAGGTATTATAAAGAATTGAGTTCAATCTGGATTAGGTGCACCCACCTTGGTTTTGCAGAGCCAGAAGTGCAGAGGGTAGTCTTGACCCTAGGGTTGAAGCAAGAAGATGAGTCCACTTCACTAGGAACTTTCATACTTAGCCAAATTCATGAAATCGCTCTCAACAAAATGGGTTCCCACTTAGAATGAACAGGGTCTCGTTTAGCTTCGGGGTCCCGAGCCTAAAATTTTAGAAACGGGGTCCCATTTTGAAAAATGAAACATAATCCCGTTTCAAACTGGGGCCCCATTTTGAAAAATGAAACGAGACCCCATTTCAAAGCGGGGTCCCATTTTAAAAAAGTATTATTTTTTATACAAAACCTTCCATTGATTCATTTATATAATATGAATTTGAAAAAAGGTAAACGGGGTAACATTTACTAAACGAGATTCCATTTCTAAAAAAATTGAATTTCAAGCCCACTTTTACTGTTGGATTTTGGTTTGGAAAGAGGTTTGGGTAGCCGAACCATAGCCTTGGACCTGGTTTGACCTGCAACTTGAAGGCTCTGCTATTGTCCATACAAAATAAGGACTTTAGACATATATCTGACAACTTTTTTAGAGGAATATTTTGAAAAAATAAAAACCCATTATAGATCAGACTATGCAGATTCCAAATATGTAATTTTTTTTAAATTTGATTAAAATTTCTATTTTTCATTGAATTTCTACTGAAATAGGTCCACAAACTAGAGATAATAGGATATTTTGTTATTTTAATAACTTTTTTATTTGAAATTTTCTCGCAACAAAAATTATATGACATCAAACTAGAGACAATTCTACACACTTAAAAAAAATTAAAATTAAAAAATCATATATTTTGGTCAAATTATGCTTGTCGTACACGAGATATTTTAAAAACAATAATTATGCCTAATAAAAAATTAATAAAAAAATATACATTTAACAAAAAAATACAAAAAATATTGTCACCAATCTTAGCTGTGTTACATACCATTTCCCAAAAGGATTAAGATAAATAGTTTCATTTAGGTCAAATTTTGCTTGCCGTACATGGGCATAGTATGGTCCTAAAATGACTTTTAAAATGTGGGTTTTTGTAATTACTATTGAACATGAAATTTTATCATATGGGTATTAAAATAAATTACATATTTGGAAAGTAGACTTCGAGTAATATAAATTCTATTACTGAATGTTTTTAAGATTCAATCTCTAAGTGCTTCAAATATTCATCTCAAATAGGATGAATTTGAAAAAATAGGAAAAATAGTTCCACTTTTTGGCCAAAAAGTGGACTCAACTTCTTGCTGGCACCCCCTATAGTTAGTCTAGTTATCTTACAGAGCTTTCATGCTTGGAGCTAACCACTCGTAACATCAGTCTTAAGATATAGTGGTTTCTTTTTGTAGCCTAACAATTTTAAACACCAACAGTATGTATGCCCTAATATCTTCTACATGTAGGACGCCGTATGGTATTTGGGAAAAAGCTCCTTTAGAGTCATCCTCACAAGACTTAAAGGGATTTTTCTTGAATTTATATCTAGGTCAATCCATAACATCATAAATCATTGGTGCATCCATAACTTCTGCTTGAGTAGATGGTATAAATACCTTAAAAACGCTGGATTTCAAACTTCCACTTTGATCAATCACACAATGTGGCTTCTTGGTAATTTGATACACTCTAAACTCTGCTCTCCTTGGTCACTTCTCTTCAAATGGTGAAGAAGTAAGTAACTTTGATGTATTTTATTCATCGCTAAGTGAGAAAATGCACTTTACCCAATAAACTCAACTGCGCACCATGTCCAGTCAATCACAAATCTCGTGATCATGGAATATGAATCTTTAGATATTGCGATCATAGATATAGGTTCCATAATGTCTGCATACACTATAACCAAGCTAGCATGAGCTTACTCCTCAAAATCAGGGGATGGATATAATCTGGTGTCTTCATCCAATGCTCCCCCTAAGGCCATGCTCGGCCATTTAGGTTGATGTAGTAGTGTTAGCATCAAGAGAAGGCACAATAACATTTATTATCTCTCCTTGAACCAATACATCATTAGACTCTTCGAATTTCCATACCTTATTGTTGTTGTTATCTTCTTCTTTCTTGAAAAAACTATTGAATTCACTTTTGTACTTTGCAAGACTCTTACCAGTATGTCATTCTTCTTTGTATCCATAGGAGGTGGTACTCTTCTATTGTCCGTTCTATTGTACCTGCAAAATTTCACTATATGCCCTGGATTGTTACATTTGTAGCATATAGGAGGTGATCTATTCCGATTTACCAAAAACTTACAATACATTGCAATGTGCCCAAGGTTATTACATTTGTAACATCTGGTTTTATCCGCTGACTCTTTCCTAATGTTATCTTGTCTGTATCTAGATTGATCAGGTTTCCTGTATTCTACTTTCTTGTGCCCATATGCATGAAAATTAAAGAAATAACCAAAAAAAGGTTTGAAAGGGGATTTACCTCTGCAATCTCTCTTCATCTGTCCAACTATGTTACATCCAAAACATCTACCTCTGAAAGGTCTGACCTATTCTTTAGGTTCTTCAAGAATAGGTTTTTCTCCATCAATCTTCGCATAGGATTTTTCTTCTTGATTCTTGAAACATTCAGCTTCATTGAATTCAACATAATTCATGTCTACTTTAGGTTTCTGTCTTTCTCTTTTTTCATCGATCAAGTCAATTCTCATGTGAAGTCTCTCAATATGTTTCTTTTCCTCAACAAGTTCACCTTGTATGATCTGATTATATTTCTCTAATTTCAGATACTTGTTCTTGTAGTGATCAAGTCCAGTCTTCATTTGTCCCATCAGAATAAATTATCATCCTTCAAAGCTTCTTTAGTTTTGTTTTTAGCATCATTTTCTTGTCGAATCTCTTTAGCCATCATTTCATGATTAAGCTTTAAAGTATCATTCTCTTGTTCAAGTTGTTTTATCTAATCTAAAGTGTCATTGTCTAAATCCTCTTTTATCTGAACCATAAGATCTTGTCTTTGACTTATGAAAATTTCAAGATGATCTTTTGGTTTCTTAATGAATCCCTCATCTCTTCTCAATTTGAATCTCAAGTCACCATTCTCTACTTTTTCTTTGTCAAGGTCTTCAAGTGCAGCTTCAAAGTTTTCTTCCAAACTTTGACAATCCATTTTGATCTCCCTTAAGCTATTAAATTTTCTCTCCAAGGGCCAACAACTCTGATACCAATTGGTAGGATTGAGTAATACTGAGGGGGGGGGGGAGTCATTATTAAAACACTTTAAATTAAACTTAAACCAATTATAGATAAACCATAAGATTGCTGAAATGAAAAGAACATAAGAAAATAACACACAAATCATAACACCATTATTTATTGTCGAGGAAACCCAGGCCAAGGGAAAACGCCGGTGGGGATGGTACCCACAAGCATGCACTAAAGTATAATGTCCCTGTAAGGAGACCTAGCCCTATTAGGAGCTGAGTATTACATAGTACATTTCCTTGTTAAAGGAATATCGACCATGTTAAAGGTATACAACACCCTGTTAGGGGTGTACTTAGCTTACAAATCTTACAACCAATACTTTTGTTACAAAGTGTTCTCAGTAATGAACAAAAACAAGCATCTGCAATGCTTAGATAGTTCCAGTTGTAGCTCTCAATAATATTTGTCAACCTCTGATCTCAAATCTTCCATCAATCATCTCTAACATCTATTTCCACATATTCACTTTATAAAATGTTCTTCATATATGTGTGTGTGTGTGTGTGTTACATTATTTAGTCGTCTCTCAAATACAATACAAAATAGAATAAATACTTATACAAAAAGTAAATGCAATTTTGGCAACCCTATACTACCAAAGTATAGGTAATCCACAATAAAAATCCAACTTAGCATGGATTCTATCTTATACTCCCTCAATCCTCGCAAATGTTCATCTTCTCTGTTTCACTGTTCCATTGTCTTCGCATGTCTTCAAAACACTCTAACTCTCTGTGATCAACACCAAAACACAAGCGACCTTAACTGAAGGTCATACATATTCCAAAGTGTCTTCCTCTGAGATCACAATTCATCAACTATCATATATGATCTTTGATGGCCAAAATAGTACTTCTATACTTTGTACTTTTGTTTCTATACTTAGTCATTTTCAAGACTGTATATCCAAAAATGTACTTAACTCCAAGCGATCATCATATCAGATGGGTTGCCATAAATGACAACCCTCAAGTGTCCCATATCACACCAAAAACATCACTTTCCAACAATAAAAGCTTTATTAGTTTCACAACTTTTCTTTCTTTCAAAGCATCCTACAAGCACAAAAATGTTAGTAATCTTTGCAAATTGTGTGCTAGTGAGACTTTGGCAAGCAAATCTTTGTCAAAACATTATGCAAAAAATAGTTAAACTGCAGAACCGGAGAGAAAAAAAAAGATAATTCAACACATGCTAGGAGTTATAAAATCAAAATCATCTTAGTAAGACCCCTAAAAACACTCTTTGTTCCTGAAAAAAAAAATCACAGAGAACAAACTGTTTAGTGAAACTCGTATGACAAAACACATGCTTCCATACAACAAAACATGCATCAATCAAAGCTCGTACGACAAGTCTAATAGGCCCACATGAAAAAAGAACTAGAAAGTAGACTCATACGATAAAATATATGTCACCATACGAAAAACTACTATCCACTAAATTTTTTTATGATTTGGAATCAAGCTTCGCATGACAATGAACACAGTTTCATCAATAATGTGAAAAATCATGAAAATGAGGCAAAAATTAATTTTCTACCCCACGGTGGTTGCCAAATGTGTGTGTGGTAAAATGTGTGATCAAATCTACAACCAAACACTTTAATAAACCATTAAATCAAAAGGGGTTAGCATCAAAATAAGAATCAAAATATTACATAAACACCCTTAAAATTGGCTTATTGCTTCCTAGTTGAAGGGAGTGTGATTCCCATGAGTGCCCATCATATTGGCCATGGAGAATCAGTGACTTGACTACCCCAAAATGGAAGATTCAAATGAAAGGATGAGAAATATGCATGTGCTTGCATACTTTACTCTTAAGAACTTTGAAAATGAAATGCACAAACTATCAAACTAAATGGATAGTAACCATGAAGAATGAAGCTAAAATGTAAGTGTAAACTATCAATGAAATGAGAAATTCATCTATCATTAATCTATGAAAGGAAGCTAAGATGCCATTAAACTAACAAATAAAAATACAAATGCATATGCAATGAAACTACAATGAGAGCAAGAGCTATGAGTGCACAATAAAACCCTATAATGAAAATAGCATTATAACTCTACTCTCCATATCTTCTTGTTATCTCTAGCCATGAGCAAAGGGAGCTATCCCTTTTATAGGAAATTCCAATGGATGGACAATTGAGATTAAGAGGCAAAATGAAATGAGCAACAATGTATATGCAACTTCCCTCAGTCCATGTGAGCCTTATCCAAGTGATTTGGTTGGTCAACCTTGTGGAGAATAAGAAAAAATGGTATTTTGATTTTCATGTGCTCAACCATGTGTGAATGGGTTCTTTTTTATTTGAAAAGGGAATTTACAAATTTTTGATTTATCCTAATGTTTTATGCAATTTTAGTGTTTTAGGATTTAGGATTGATGATTTGATTCAACAAGTTAGGGTTAAAATTATGTACAAGCAAATTTGATTAACTATTCTCATAATTAGGGTTTAGGGTCTAGCTTGTGACTGTCTTTGATTTATAATTTATTAAGATAAATTAATCAAAAAATAGGGGCTATAGGTTTTCTAGAATATTTTTAGGTGATTACAGTTGCCACCTATCATCTCTTACTAACTTGGACTGGCTATGTGCCATCATCTATTTACTTGGTCAACCGACCCCACTCTGCTATGTGGCATCACCTCGTTATCTTGACATCCTAGTCATATTGTTCTAAGTAAGACCATGGGATTACGAGCGATCACCACCTTTCTTAGCTATGCTGGCACATACCTCCATGTGTCAACACCTTGCTCTCCCATGATCCTTGTTATCTTTCTATGTGTCAGATGATAAGATCAGAATATGCTTGCGCCTAGCTTCTTTGTCTCAACTTAATCTTGGCCCCATATCTCCATGTGGCTATCTCTCATTATCCCAACATCCTTCTCTTTCCTTTGTTTGTTAGAGGTTGGGATCATGAATGCTCGCTAGCTGTCCTATCTTGTTTTGTTCGGGCCCAGAAAATATACCTTTTTGACTGCTAACTTGTGTGCCACATGACTTCTTAGCTTGTGAACATCTTCTAAAAGAAGCTTTCCGTTTAGATACCACTTAATTTCACGTCGAGGTTTATAAACAACTCATAAGGTACCCACACAATGAATGTGGGATAAACCATTTAAAGTTTTCTCCTGCTCTGCGTTCCTCAGCACACATTCTTACTAGTTTATCCCTATTCTATTTGACCAAAAATCTGCACCTTGACCTTAAGAGCACCATGAAAGCTTTCTATTGACCGTATCACATTCCTCCATGGTATTCTGGGCTCAAACCCTCATCAAAGCCCATTCAAATCCACATACCTTTGGATAACATACCTTTTCTTCTGTAAAATTTCACCAGTGGAAGGAAATTTGGTAACGTTTCTGGCAACCTCTCAGGGATGTGTTCCTGCTAAAAATAAAAAAATAGTTTCCTTGCATATCCATTGGGTACAAAGTCATTAGAAATATAAAAACTTATTGAAACAAGGTGAAACCCTATAGGATTTATCAGTTTAAGACTTTGATCTGTGAACAATTTAATGGCTAATTGGATTAGCTCCCCTATTATGAATGACAAGTGTGTTCTAGGACTAAATATGAATCTATTTTTCTTGGAATAAACATACAGGGAAAGCCTTATGGAATTAGGATCTGGTCTAAAATAGCATGTGTCTTGATAGACTCTTAGGATAAGTTAGAAAACCTAAAACAATAAAATTAAACTGTGTCATGGCACTTATGAAACTAAAAACTACTCTACCTTAATCTTCTAAGAAGATGATGATTTAAACAAGACTATTAACTAGTTTTTGAAAATAACACATTTTATTTCCTAACTTTCAACCCTTTACAAATTTGAAGATATCTGAAACAAGATAGAAATATGTTGATAACCAAGATATTTTTTGCAGACTTACTTGAAACAAAGAGATGATATAGCCTACCTCCTCATTCAGATTAGCAATGTCATTGTCAAGAGGTGTATATGCAACTTGACGTTGACGTTCTTTTATTAAGGCCTTATGACTAGTTGTAGACTTGACCTCCTACATTATGATATCCTCTATTTTGGATAGATTCCTTATTGGACAACCTCATGAGATAACAAAATTTGAAGGATATAGATTTTTTATACCTTTATGCTCTGCTAACTCCTCAATTAACTGGGTGATATTTGATGTCCTTAATATTTCTTCAGAAGCTATGAGCTTTAAGACCTCCTCGTAGTATAAAATTTGAGTTCCATTCTCAATATATGTTACTTTAACTTCCATACTTAAAAACACATCTTCCTTTACATCCCAAAACAAGTCCTCAACCTATGACACTAATGAGAATGTTTCCTCATCATTCTAGGTTTTTTTTCCCTTTTCCTTCTTTCTGGAGGTTGTTCCTCTTCTATTTCTTATCCTAATTCATCAATATTAATTACCCTAATGCCTTCATCTCTTTTCTTCATTATGAAAATTTTAATGTCTTCATCAATATATGTATTGTTGTTTTCATCCAGTATACTAGCTTTGTTCTTAGTGGATTTCCTCTTCTATCCATGTCTCAATTTTTTTGTCTTGCAACAACCCTAGTAGTTATTCCAAAGAATCCTTTCTCTACTTGAGGAGAAGAAAATATAGATCTAGTTTTTCTCTAAGGAGTGTTGGAGGGTCATTTTCCATAAAGGACTAAACCAAAATTTTTCATTACTAGAGGCAATCTGGTCTTTCCATACAACTTCTCCATCCTCTGTTCTTTTCCCTTTTCTAATCTTTGTAGAATCATATTATTTATGATTTCAACTGCACTACCAAATATTTCATCCTTGGGATCAAATGGTAAACTAAGTAAAACCTTGATGTTGTTTTAAACCTCTTCGTTAGAAATTCCATAGGGTGGAGTAGGTAGACAAGTAGTTCTGGGTTGAACTGATTCAATGAAGCAATTGTCTTTACTGACATAGAATGTGATGCCATGTTTGTACTTTCTTACCAAGGAGTCAAGAATTATATCTCTTAATTTCATATTTCCTTGAAAGGTTTTGAATCATCATGATAACAAATTGTGGTAGTGGTTTGTACTGTGACTAATATACCTAATATATGCCTAATTTGAACTCCTATAGAATAGTACTTCTCCCATACCATGTTCTTGACAACAAGATGTTCATTCAAAAACATAAATGCTAGGCATATTATCAAGGTTTCATACATGAAAGGATATTTTTTTCCTTTTGTCTTCTTTAGATTTTCTAATGGATTCTAGCACAATAGTTCACATAATTCTAAATTGTCACTGCCATAGATATAGGGGATGAATTGATGTCGCTGACATCTAGACCATTCATAATTCTGATAGTAAATCTTATATCCAATCCTCATTGCATATAATTTGACACCAGGGTTTATAATGTATTTAATAGTTAATGTCATTCCCTCAGATCTTGTACTAGTGACATTCTTTACTACATAGATATCTTTACCATCCTCAAAGCAGGTAGAGTGCTAGTGTACCATAAGTATATTAAAACCCTAAGTACCTCCTTTGTAATTTGATATGACTTGTCAAGAAATGTGTAATCTTAATGAATTGTACTCAAATTTATCCACATCCATTCATCATGTAATTTGAAGTCCAAAACTTTTTTCCAAATATCTAAACCAAATTTAGTTCTGTGCCAAAACTCCAACTTGTATATAGATAGGTCATTTACCATCACATCTTTCTGCATCTTCAAAACTAGAGTGACTGATCTCTAATATGGGAGCATGAATATATGCCCTCACATTCTTTGTGTAAACCCTTTCCATTGGCACATTTGAAAAGGAACCAAAAAAATTCATCCCAGTAGCCACATACATATAGGGTTTATGCATAGGACAAGGCTTCAATTTAGTATCAATAGAGATTGGGGTAGCCATAGTGACAAGCAATATTGTTGAAGCATCATGACACACTGAGAACAACCACACACAAAATTTTGTTTGCACTTAAAGCTTCAAAAATTTTCTTATGAAAGTAATTGAAATGAAGTCATGAAATATCCAATTTAACCTTACACCAACATACAACTATACTTCACCCATTTAATGCTTCTTTTACCTTTGAAAAGTAGATTATTCCATTTTTCTCTATTTTGTCCAAAGAGAGAAAAGTCCTTTACAACTTAAATTGAAGAAAACTAAAATACATTGGAAAATTTTCAATTATGCTTAGAAACGTTCAACATTCAACATTAAATTAGCAAGGGGGTTTTTGATATCTTCTATGAAAGCAATCCCCCTGAGACTATTTTCTTTATTAGCTATTAGAAGATACATTTGTACCACTAATAGGTACAGATACATCTGCAACTTTCTCTTCAATTTTTTCATCGGTCTTCTTCACTCAATTGTACAGATACATCTGCAACTATCTCTTCAATTTTTTCATCGGTCTTCTTCACTCAATTGTTTTCATCTTTTCTTGCACCTCATTGAAATCAAAATATTTCCTTTCTAGTGCACGTGTCTTCCTTGTTTTGCAGTACTGAGAAATATGTATAGATTTTTTGTATTTTTGACACATAAGATCCTTTTTTCGAGATATTCCATCTTCTTTCATTTGATTTGTACCCAAAGGATTTACTCTGATATTTGTAGCATGAATAGCAGTACCTCTTAACGAATTGAACATTTCTAGCATTGGCTTTCCTCCTCGGTCTATCTCTTATAACTCTTCTCGTGCGTTAACTTTGTTTATGTCCATATTTTTTAAAAGTGTAGCATTGGTCGTTGATATGTTGTGATTCAATATTACTTCCACGCTCTCTAGATCTATAACCAAATCCTTTGCATGATACAAATATACCATTAAAAGAAATAGAATACTTAATTTGAAATGGTTTCCTAAAGTTTCTCTTATTCTAGATAGGGATAAATCTTTCTTGATCTTTAATGTTCTTCCTTGATATTTCATTGATCTTTTCATCTCCTTTGTTGGTAGTGTCAATAGAGCCAAAGCTCCGACTATTGTTAAAACCAGTCCATTTTTGCACTTTGATTTTTGAATATTAAGAATTTCATCCAACAAGTCACTTCCACCTTTGAATTTCAGACCATTTCCAACTTGTTCTTTTGGAGATTCAAGTTCTTTTCTCAATTTAGTAATTTCCTCCTCAAGTTTAATGCAAATAGAGGATTTTATTTGCTTGTTGACTTTTTCTAGTTCCTTATTAAGAATATAAACTTCTTCCACCTTGCAACATTCATTGGTTTTAATTTGTATCTTGGTTTCAAGATTTTTTAGTATTCCTTTTTTTTCTTCTTCTAGCTACTTTTTTTTAGATGAATGATGGATTTATCAGCTTTCTTCCATTTCTCGTAATAGTCATCTATCTAAGCAAGGTAAAACTTCAATTACCCTTTGAGATCAACCATTACATCAATATGCCACTCTCTTTTTTCCTTGGAAGCTGATTCTTTTTCAGATTCAAACATTGTGTTCAAATCTGCGATCTACCTTAGCGGTTAAGTTGTTTGTGTTCAGAATTAAGCAATTGAAACTTCAACAACCAATATACATAACACCAACTTTTTTATGTGAATACCCCAAATGGGAAAAATCACAGTGAGAATGTTCCTCACTATATAAGATATTTGTTTGTATATTTTAGGAAAAAGTCCAAGGAACTAATTATCCCTCAAACAAGAGAAGTCTTACTGCTTTGAGTACAAAAAAATATTACTATCACTATCTGGTAAATTATTTAAACTGATCAAAAATTCATTTACAAAATGTAGAATATAGCTCAATATTCAATTCTCACTCTATTATGATCTTGCTCTATATATTCCGTGTTATCAAAATCTCATTACTAACATCATATCACCTTCTCCACCTTGTCTAAAATTCTCACTATATAAGATATTTGTTTATACATTTTAGGAAAAAGTCCAAGGAACTAATTGTTCCTCAAACAAAAGAAGTCTTACTGCTTTGAGTACAAAAAAGTATTACTATCACTATCTGGTAAATTATTTGAACTAATCAAAAATTCATTTACAAAATTTAGAATATAGTTCAATATTCAAGTCTCACTCTATTATGATCTTGCTCTATATATTCCGCGTTATCAAAATCTCATTACTAACATCATATCACCTTCTCCACCTTGTCTTTGAAGCGTACCCTTTATTATATATAATCATCACACTTTTAGAACCACCCATTTTGTCGGCCAAAGAAAGGTGTAATGTGTAAATTAGACATAGTTAGCTGAAAAAATTTGACTATCGATGCATGTGAAGGGTTACCAGAGCATGCATTATTTAATTTCAAACTACTTTACTCTAAATTTCATCCATAAACACCACCAATATTACCGCATGATATCGTAGAGCCCAAAGAATCATTAGCTTACTAGAGATGAACCCATGAATAACATTGAAAAAATAGCCAAAACCATTAACTGTAGAGAACCAAGCTAACATTCAAAGATACCACCAACCAACATCAATCAATATTATATAATCATAGAATCAAAAATCCTACCAAAGAGAAAGGAGCAAGTCATTCTTATGTGTACCAATTATGCATAGTGATTGAATTTTAACCCAAAGAGATAACTCATTATATGAAAAGTATATAAAGATATACAATAAGGTGTTATGTCTTTGAGAAAATATCTCACCATATCTTCATAGTATTTAGGTTGTGAAGCATACCTTAGTGAAACCATAAGATGAAAAGCTATAATATAGAGAACTGATATATGGACAATAAACTAGTGCATATGCAAGTACTTTTAAAGGAAGAGCTTCAAGGATTTGGAAAGAATCAAATTACACTGAAAATGAACTATACACAATTTTCTATCAACCTTCAAAAACTTGTGACATCATATATGTACAATACTGATAGCGTAGTGTTTTAGACATACAACATAACATAGGGAGATCCATAATCTAAAGACAAGTTTGATATTAATGAAAACCAAAACATGCATATGTGAAACAATCCCAACATGAGGGAGGCTCTTAATCCTAAATAAGGAATAAATTTATTTGTTAAATGTGCAAGACAACTTAGGAGGGGGGTGAATTGGTTGTTAATAGAACTTATAAATCTTCTCTTGAATCAGGTCCACAATAACTTATCTTAATCCTTAATCACTGAATAACATAAACATGTGAAAAAAATGAGACACCGTATTTACATGGAAAACCTTGTTAAGGGAAAAATGTTAGAAAAGATTAACTCTCAATTATATAAACACATGTTAGGGTGCCATTGATTAAGGTGATTTTTAAAAAGAATTCTCACTGCCTAGAAGAAGGCTTACTACTTGAGGGCTCACTACCCATATGAAGAATAATAAAAGAGGAAGGATCCACCACTGATTCAACTCTACAACTTGACTGAAAGAGTGTAGATACCTTCTTCTCACTTCTTTTGGTAGCCAATGCATAAAAGTCCACACTACTTATCACAATACTTCACATCAACTCATATCCACACATACAAGGAGATAGATTTTATTTCGTAAATCATCATTTCATTTGTACACCCACACACTCCCTCAATAATATATCCTTTATTTATACCATCCTCATACTTGGAAAAACCTTCCAAGGTTGGCTAAGCATCCTAACCAAATATAATTCAAATTAGGTTGGTACTTAAGCATTCTTGCGGTGGAAAAGAATAAAAAGTGGACCACATCACATCTTAACTAGGACAAAAAGGTGTACATCATACACTTTATTCTTCAATTTACATTCATCAGAGCAATTATGTGAAAGTGTAGATACCCAATGTTGGCCAAACTTGGAGTAAACATTATCAGGCTTTGAACACACACCTCTAAAACACAAAAATTATGCCACCTAAATTGAACAAAGATATGAACATCATAAGTGCAATTCCAAATCCACACTTGAAACCATTAGGCAGATAAATGAAGAGCGTGCACTTCTCATAGGAAACTTTTCTAAACATAGTTAGACACCGGTGAACACCAATTATTCTAAACTATGATTAAAAAAACAAGATCCCAAACCTAATATCTCTAAACATTTCTTAAAAACATATATTCGAACTTCATTAATAAATTGTAATATAAAATAAATGTGGAGTATATCTCTTAGCATCACTGTACAAATAACTCAATAACATTTGTAACAACCAATCACTAATGACATCAGAAACATGTTTACATCAATGATTAAAAATAACTCATAAAAATTCTCATTCTACTCAAACGTGCAACAATCTCTCCTTTTGTAATTGATGACAAAAAATAAACAACATCAACTTTCTCATGCTCGATTCTCTCCCAAAAATAGCTCCCTCATGCCTAATTTTCCCCCCTTTTGACATCAATGAAAAAAGCTAAACTCAAAAGTTGTACTTATCTCCCTATAACAGGAAGACTCCACCATTAGTCCAAATATGATTATACATGAATTCCAATGGACTAATGCAACTATATATGTGTTTAATTCTGAAAAGGAGGGGAAATAATACCTAATCTCTCTAGAAGATATTCAAAAGTATCCTTAGAAAGCGCCTTGGTAAAGATATCAACAATTTGTTCTTTTGTAGGCACATACTCAAGTTTCACCTCTTTCTCCAAAAAATTCTCTCTCAAAAAGTGATACTAGATTGAAATGTGTTTTGTCCTTGAATGCAGTGTTGGATTCTTTGAAATATTTATTAGACTAGTGTTGTTAGAAAGGATAGAATTAGGCTCTTCAAATAATATTAAAAGATCCTTTAAATTTTATTTCATCCATAATACCCGTGTACAAAAGGATGCAACAAAAATAAATTTAACTTCTATGGTAGATAAAAATACTGAATCCTATTTCTTGTTTGACCAAGGAACCAAGCAGGTTATAAGGAAAAATGTATCCCCACTTGTACTTTTATTTTCATCCACACAACTAGCCAATTTGCATCGGTCTAAGCAATCAAAGAAAAATCAAATTTCTTGGGATACAATAATCCATAGTCTTTAGTGCCTTTCAAGTATCTGAAAATTCTTTTCACAACATCAACATGTGTTTCTATGGGATCTTGATAGATTTTGGCTACAAGACAAATCACATGCATGATATCGAGTATAGTAGCAGTGAAATATAATAATCCTCTAATCATTTACCTATATCTACTATCATTAGTCTTAAGAGATTCAATATCTTTACTCAATTTATAACTAGTAGCTATAGAAGTACATATCGGTTTATCATTTTCCATTATGAAATTCCTCCACAATTCCTTAACATATTTTGATTGTGAAATAAAGATACCTTCATTTTTTTTGATTTACTTGTAAAACTAAAAAAAATATTTAGATCCCCATTTATACACATTTCAAATTCCTCTTGCATCTAGTAGAATTTGTTTTGCACATATCATCATTTCCTCCAAGTATTATATCATCTACATAAACTGTTCGCAAGTTGACTCCCAGGGTGTATATGACTTATTTTGTGTTTTTGTTATGGCAACAAAGTCATATATATTATTTTGGTTTGGTTGAACCCTGCGTGGCTTAGTGACAATATTTTTGATGCTACTATTGATAGCAATTACTCTGGTTTTATCATTTTGAGTAGAACTGTTACTTTTGTTTTTGATAGAGGCAGAACTTTTAATGTCTGTGATATCCTGCTAAACTGCTGTAAGCTTCGACTAGTTCCATTAATATGCTGTTAATGTGCTACTAGTCCTCTGTTCCATGGGCCAGCACCCTCTTGCTGCTTTTTCTATAAAAAACAAAGTCATATGAAAGTTTGACAGCAAATTATGAAGTAAAAATTGATTAAGTATAAAAGTCAGGACAAAATAGTGATTTGCAGTTGATTAGTGCACCAACGCACGTGCATACAATCACATCCAGATATGCGCATTCAGACTTAAGTTCTATGGTATGTTTGTGTGCTTTCCCTAGACACACATGGTCAGATATGTCAGTACGGATAAGTTACAACAAAAACAATGATACTAGCAGTTTAGAAAATAGAGTATGAAGCTGACTTCAGTTTTTGGATCAGCGTATAATATTTTATTATGTAAAGGCCAAGCACCTATTATAGTATGTTTATAATCATGTCTTAATTACTATTGTAAACACGCTTAAGCCAATTTGTTTGGAAGTGTTGTGAATATTATTTTTGGGTCGACTAAGGTCTTGTTTATGGTCACGTCTATTCAGGCATGAACATATATATAACATGCAAAGTTGTATTAGAAAGTATCATCAAATATGTAGAGAAGAGATATAAAAGAAGAGTATAAGATGTCAGAATAAGATAAATCTCTTTAAGAGTATAAGAGCATCAACGCATAACTGGAACTGATCAGACAATTGTGTCACATACAACAGTTCACTTTTGGATATAGTGTATATCTATTATCAAGGAGGTTGTAGCCTTCATCCTACTGAGTAGTGCACTTCTTGGATAGTGAGTCCTCACCCCTAACAAGGTTATTTGTAAAAGACTCCTAACAGGGTCATACCCTTAACCGGGTCATTGTACTTGCATTGTAAAGACTGCTCCTAACAGGACAAAGGAACTTTAACAAGTTCACTATACTAGTGCAATATTTGTGGGTACTAATTCCCACTGGGGTTTTCCTCTGATCAAGGTTTCCCTGTAATCATATCATGTGTTATGTGTTCTTGTATTAAGATTCAATTGATAGATATTTGGTTTATGTTTAAAGTTTCTGAAATATAATAAATAGACAAACACTGATTCACCCCCCTTCTCAGTGTTTCTAACAATTGGTATCAGACCTCTGGTCCTCTAAAAGAAAGTTTAACCACTTGAGGAGATCATGGATTCAACAGAAGAAAAACATCTGAAAAAGAATCTTGAAGCAGCCCTTGATGATCTAGATAGATCAGAAAAAGAAAATGAAGAACTAAAACTAAAGGTTGATGACTCTCAAATGCTTATCAAGAAATTAAGGAAAGATCTGAAAGATTTCTCTACCAATGATTTGGAAAAAATAGTCAAGAAGTTGAATGAAGAGAACATGTCCTTAAAAGACAAAATTGAAGATCTGAACGAACAACTTACAGATAGCTTAACAACCATTGATGAGAAGAATAAAGAAAGTAAACAGTTAGATGAAGAACTTATGCAAGCTAATATGAAAATATTAAAGTTGGAAGACATAAAAAAAAAGGATAGAATCTGAATTATCAAGAGCAAAAGATAAGATTGATAAACTACACACAAGTTCTGATTTGATTCTATCACAACTGTATGCACAAAAGTTAAAAGGTGATACCACAGGCATGGGATATAGTATAGATCAAATTGAAATAAATTCAATGCAAGAAAAAAAGAAAGCACAAGAAGCATCCACAAAAGAAAAGAAAGAGGAGAATTTTGCATAGACTAAAAATGAACCACCCAAAGATGAACTCAAGCAAGTTAACAGAACTTGTTATGCTTGTAACAAGAATGGACACTTGGCAAGAGATTGTAAAGAAGTAAGACCTTTTAATGGTTATTGTTACTCCTGTAATAAGTTTGGTCATAGGGCTATTCATTGCAAGACAAATAAAATAAATTAGTCACAACTGAACCAAAGAAATCAAACTCAATATAATCAGAGAAATCAACCTCAAAGAAACTTGCAGAATATTACATGTCAGATATGTAACTACAATGGACACATAGCTAAGCAATGCAGCATGATGAATAATAACATCAGACCTCCTATCATCTATCATTCATGTGGAAAAGCTGGACACATCTCAAGATTTTGCAGGTCAAGAACACAAAGACAAGAAAATCCTAAAAAGTTTCTCTTTGAAGAATCATGAGAAGTTAAGTTTGTGCAAGTTAAAGCTAATTCAGATAAAATTTGGGTTGAAGTAAAGAAAGATAATGAAGAGAACAAGGTAGTAGATGCATCCTCAGTGGATGCACCTTCTACTTCTGTATAGTTGACCCTCATGGTCTTAGGGGGAGCTATTCTAGCTCTGAACCCCTGCGTGGCTGGTATACTCACCTCTAAGTATGTGCCTATGGAGTCATGCATGTGATCATGAATTAAGGTTTTATGCATGCACACATTGACTTTACTTCATTTAGATTAAATTTTGAAACTCTCAATGGAAACCGTGTACGGTAGCAAGTATGAAATGTAGTAACCTTTATATAAGTCGATAAACAATCATTTATCCTCATTGTTTACATCTGAGATCATAAAATTTGCAGAGCACATGAGAACTAAGCATCAAAGCTTTCAAAGGTATCAATTTGATTAGTTTGTGAACAGATTGCAAGTTGAAACGAAACCCTAGCAGTCACGTCATTTTGAATTGTGGTGAAACCCTATTTAGTCTATCAACAAGTGAGTATGACAAACCCTGTAGTCTTTAACATTACTGAAAGGAAGAGATTTGTCTTTAAGAAGCATCCATTCAAGTCCATATTAGATGATGTTGAAGGAGCATTCTCTAAGACTCTGTTTGGAGTTGTACACGTGGAAGATATCCACGCATATATATATTGGAAGAAGGAAAAATTTGGAGACAATAACATAGAAACTCTTATGGCTTCAGTGATGAAACTAGATTATTCATTCAAGGATGAATACACGCATCTCACTAATAACCCTATCTTTGAGTATTCTAATGCACACAAATTTTACTAGCCAGAATGGGTGAAAATCCCATTGAGTAGAATACATGATGATCTCTATTGGATTGGTGAATTTCCCATCCATATTACTGCAAACCTAATTCATGACATGACTGGACTTCCTAAGACAGGACCAATTCTTCCAACTGGTAAAGATGTGAAAAAGTAGGTTGAACAAGCATGTTTATCCAAAAGTGATAGGCGTGGTATGACAGTTGATCCCATTAAGGAAGATGACATAAAACTGGTCACCATGATACTAGGTTACAAATTTCAGCACGCAAGCAGACTAAATAGTGTATCTGTAGCTACTGTCCTTGCAGTAGTAAAGATGGTGAAAGATAATACCCAGTATAATCTATGTGAGATATTGTGCACTCAATTGATTGACAACATTCAAGCTATTAAGCATGACAAGAGCAAGATATTCAGGTTTGGATCATTGATCATCTATCTCTACTTTCACATAGTAGGTAAAGTTGCCGATATTTACCTAGACAAGAGTAAACCTAGTATGTCTTAGATATCACTAAACGCTACATCAAAGAGCAGTGTGAATGATTCTATGGACATGGATATCAAAACATTCAGGATCAAGATGCAGAAGAGGTTCAGGATACCTGAGAAGACAGTTGAGAAATACAAAGACACCATATGCTTCATGGTGGAGACTAATTGTACTTGCATGGAGGCAGTTGAGCGTAGAAAAAAATGGATTCACCCTCTCAGATATGAAGTTGAAGAACATGTTTTGGAAGGTTATGCACAAGTCCTCTTATCTACGCCCAAGGATCCCAATGAACCTAGATGAGGTACTTACAGAGAAAAGACAAAACAAGTTGATCCTGTCTTGTACAGTATTGACAACAAAAGGAAGGCATCAAGGATTACTTCAAATATCCTAAAAGTTCATGGTGTTACACAAGAAGACCTAGATAGAGCTAGGGAAGCTAAGATAGCTAAAGAACTTGAGAAAACTCCCACAAAAGTGAAAATGGAAAATTCTGATGATATGCCTAAGAAGAAGAAGAAGAAATCTGATGAATTTACATCTGCGCCATCAACCACCATTGATCTAGGATCCTCTCCACCTTCTGTACCAAGCAAGTTAACCAGAAGGAAGAAGCAAGCTCCTACAAGTCATCCATCCTCAAGGACCACAAGGAGCAAGGTAAAGAACACTCAAGTCCCTCCTAAGGTAGGATTTAGACCTAGTCTAACAGTTCTAAAGAATAGAATTGTTAATGAAGAATAGAATCTATCAAGAATGTTTATGATAAATACCAAGAGATAGACAAATATGAAATTCATTCAATGATGATATCTCATATGATCAAGTTTAAAAATTTAGTTTTGGAACTCAAGACAGTCATACCAGACAAAGTATGGAACATACTGGACCTATTAAAGAGGCAAGCAATTGAAGAAGATATGAGGATAAGAGAAGAGACATTAGATATTCTTCTCCCTATTTGCTCACATGATGAGAAAGCTATACTGTTGGATTTAGTTAAACCCCATCTCAAAAATAAAACTAGAACACTTCATATCATGAATAAAGAGTATGATCTAGTTGGAGAAGAGACTCAAAAAGCATTTGAGTGGGTATTTCTACATAGACATATGTATCCATCAATGGTGCCTACGGAAAAGGCAACTCTAGTTCCTGCCAAATAGGTTATAGAACCAGTAATTCAAAATGCACCTAAGACACGTCCACATGTTTTAGCACCCTCAGTTTCAATAGCTTCTGATACAACCAAATATTTAGGAGAAACTATTGTGATTGATGATATAAGGATATCAATGACTGCTTCTGACAATGACATGGACAAATTTGAAAAAGAATTTGTCAACACTAAAGAGACAGAGCAGGCATGCACTGATAACACATCCATACAACAAGATGAAGTTCCCTCTAGAGATTCAAATAAAGAGGAAGACAATCAATCTAACGAGTCACCAGTTATGGAGATTCCTGTGAAAAGTGAAAATATGGATGCTAGTTAAAATGTCATATTGACTCCACCCATCAAGCCATAATTTTTGTCAAGCTTGACCCCTAAAGCAGTAATGCTAGATGCTTGGGAAGAAGAAGATTTGGTTAAAATCAGTGTGTTGGCCATGGAGAAAGAAAAAAAGAAACAAGTCATGAGAAATCCTCTCTTTCTGGAAACAGTGAACATTCTAAATGACTTAGTGCCAGTAGACAAGAAAATGGCTAAGATTGAGTCTGTTGATGATGTTGACAACATCTTGACAAGTTTCAAATCACATTTCACAACTTTAGTAGACTCTTCTACAAAAATTGCTGAAGATGAGTACAAGAAGGGAAGATTAGATGAATTGACAAAGAATTTCTCCCTAGATCTGAACTCACTAAAGATTGGTCAAGCAATCTTAAAAGATTGAGGAAGCTGACATCTTGGTTGAAAGTGTTAGAAAATCAGTTGAAACATCCACGCAAGACATGAACATCTGCAACAATATCTATCAAGGTTAGTTGGACAAGATTGAAAAGGCAAAGTTTGAGATCAACAAGATAAGAATCAGGTAGACTCAACTGATAAATGCACTAGCACCCTCTCTATCAGTCTTGAATGAAAACATCAAACATATAGATACAGCAATTGCCACATATGATTAGGGTCCCAGCATGGATTTGACCAAAATGGAAAAGCTTACATATGCTTTATGTGCCCATCTTCAGACCGTAGATGCATTGAAGGCATTCTGGCAACAGGAAATAAAAAATCTACAGATTACTTATCCAGATGTTTATACAGAGTAAGTACTCAGGGACTTAAAAATTTTGGACACCATTGTCATTAATGTCAAAGGGGGAGTAATGAATCTAAGGAATATGTGTATAGATGGGGAGTAGTGTATGTATATGTTAAAGGGTACAATGATATACAGTTTTTTTGTGTTAGTCAATTTTGAGTAACTTGGCCACATTCCTTTGTTGCCATTAATGACAAAGGGGGAGATTGTTGGCAAGTTGACTCCCAGGGTGTATATGACTTATTTTGTGTTGTCATTATGGCAACAAAGTCATATGAAAGTTTGACAACAAACTATGAAGTGAAAATTGACTAAGTATAGAAGTCAGGACATAACAGTGATTTATAGTTGATCAGTGCACCAACGTACGTGCATACAATCACATTCGAATATGCACATTCAGAATTAAGTTCTATGGTATGTTTGTGTGCTTTCCCTAGACACGCATGGTCAGATATGTCAGTATAGATAAGTTACAGCAAGAACAGTGATACTAGCAGTTTAGAAAACAAAGTATAAAGCCGACTTCAGTTTTTGGATCAGCGTATAATATTTTATCATGTAAAGGCCAAGCGCCTATCATAGTATGTTTATAATCATGTCAAAATTACTATTGTAAATATGCTTAAGC
>MU227582.1:1777958-1789943 GCA_018584345.1 Thuja plicata | reverse complement strand
GATATAAGGATCACAGAACCAAGGTAGATCATCAAGCACAAAAGATTATGCCCCAAGGTTGAATTAGAAGAAAAGAAGTGGGGTGAAAGCAAATGGAAGATAGAAGTTTGGAAGAGGTGGAAAGAAAGGGAGAGAAGAAAGAGAATTTGCCTTAAGAAAGAGAATGCCCCAAAATCAATCAACTGTTTAAGATAGTATAATTTGATTGAAATCATGAAAGAAGATAAGGAAATGAAGATGAGAATGTGATCATAGTTGATTAAAAGTCCACAAGAAAGATGAAGGAAAAACCCCCTCAAACTCATAATGCAGCCTAAAAATGCAAACTAACATGAGGTCTAACAATGCAAGCTACATGAAAATGCAAAGGTGTACTTGCAATAGAGCAACTGTAACATAGGACTTTGTGTTCATCATTCATGAGAGAATGTTAAGAAACTTATTTTCATCAGTGGGCCATTATTAACGGACATCGGAAAATCCCACAATCGTCACTAGTCACAAGCGCAACTATGAAGATATGAATGTGATTTATATCGGATTGGAATGTGGAAAGATTATAACATAAGCATAAAGACATAAAGGTCAAGATGACTTCGATGTTAGCTTACCCAATTTAATGTAGCAAAACCATGCTCGCATCAAGGCATATAGGCCAGGATGACCAGAAGAACGGTTGTCCAAAAATAAAAACATAAAGAAAATAAAGAAAATAAAAACATAAATAAAATAAAAACATGCCCCATGTCCCAAGTCCTCTAGCTATGCATCACGGAGAAAATTATTAGACAAGGACACTCAATGAAAATCAATAACAGTCAGTACACAAAGAAAATCTCATGACATAGCTCAAGCATTAAGTGTTGTGTTTAAAAATTTCAGTGTGTTAACTGATACTGAGTTTCGAGGATAGGGATCGAATGCTTGCAAGCTAGTAAGATCACATGAAAAAATTGGGTACGACCAAACCGATAAGTGTTGAAAAACACTTGATGTTAGGGGTTGTATTGAAAAATACACTTGGGGTGGTGTTGAAAAACACCGTTTGTGAGATGTCCTAAAGACTAACGCATCCAAGAGACCAAAGCTAAAACAGTTATGCTCCCTAGACAAAAACAAAGACCAATTCCAAACCAAGGCAACAAGGAAAAGACATGATGGAGAAAGGCTAAGTGTCGAGGACATACGCTAAGAAACAAGGGTGCAAAGGCCTCAAGTAGCACCCGTTTCCAGGTTTTCACCACTTGGATTTTATTACAATTTTTTCTCTTTCATTTTTTTTCATTTTTTTCTTCTTTTTTTTTAGGACTTTTTATAATTTTTTTAAATTTTTGCTACCAAGGCGCTTGTTTCTAGGTTTTCACCAAGGTACTTTTTCTATTTTTTTGAAATTTTGAATTTTTGAATTTTATTTTTATTTTTTAGAATATATAATTTTTTTGAAGATAAATCAAAGTGCATATTGCTAGGTTCTCACTAAGATGATCATTTTTTTAGGACATTTTCTAATTTTTAGAATTTTTGATAATATATCATTTTTTAGATTTTTTCAGGATCAATAAATATGTACAAATGATGCCCCCAAACAGAATGGGCATCATGGATAGAACTTCTTTAGGTGCAAGACATTGATAGGCTCAGGGAGCTGCTCTCCCTTTTTTGTAGATAGTAAATAAGCACCTAACTTAAAAGCTGCTGTAATGATGTAAGGTCCAAGCCAATTAGGTTCAAATTTGCTCTTTTGATCTCTACGTTGTTGATTCTTAGGATTTTCACGTAGGACAAGATCTCTCACTTGGAATTCTCTAGGGTGAACCTTTTTGTTGAAATTTTGGACATGCGCTTTTGATAAACCCTCATATGGTCAAATGATGCTTGATGTTTCTCATCTAGAAGTTCTAACTCTTGAAGTCTCATGGCGTGGTAGTCTTCATCTATAACTAGACCTTTGAGGGAAAGTCTAAGTGAAGGAATATCAACCTCCAAAGGTAACACTTCTTAAGCTCCATAAGAAAGGGAAAAAAGAGTAGCCCCAGTAGGAGTATGAATACTCGTTCTATAGGCCCACAAAGCCAAATTTATCTGTAAGTGCGAGTCTCTACCATTCTTACAAACTGTTCTATGCAATATTTTAAGAATGGTTTTGTTTGATGCCTCTGCTTGACCATTTCCTTGTGGGAAGTAAATGGAGGACCAATGTTGTTTAATCTTGAATTTCTTACAGAGTTGTTTAAGGTCCTTATTTTTGAATTGGCCTCCATTTTCAGTGATAATCTTGTAAGGCACTCCATATCGATAGATGATATGGCTCAAAATGAATAGAGAGACTGTCTTTCCCAAGGCAATAGAAAGTGGGACAAATTCTACCCATTTAGTGAAGTAATCAGTAGCAGTGATAATAAACTTGTGTCCACCTGATGAGTTGGGATGAATATGCCCAACAAGGTCAAAGGCCCAGTGCTTAAATGGCCAATGAGATATAGAAGGAATGAGCTCCCTCCCTGGAGCATGTATTATGTTACCATGTTTTTGACACTTTTCACATGAATTTGCAAAAGCTACTACATCAATCTACATTGTAGGCCAATAGTACCCTCCCCTAAGCAACCTTCAGGCCATGGCAAGACCATTGGAATGTCCCCCATAGATGCCCTCATGGATGTCAACTAACACTTGGTCAAATTCTTCCTTTTCTAAGCATCTAAGAAGTGTTCCATCTAGACCCCTCTTATACAAATCACCAGTGATAAGGGAATGGCAAGAGGCATTTCGGGTAAGGTTTCTTCATTCAGATTGATTAAAGGTTTCAAGTATAATACTATCATGAAGGTATGAGTAAATGGCATCATAATGGGATGATTCATGACCAACAAGGGTACAAATGACATGGCTTTCTTGGGATTCAAAGATAGGGTGATGTAGCTCTTCCACCAAGAATTCAAATTTGGATTCATGTTTCTCTAAATGAAGGAGTGAAGCAAGTGTAGCCATGGCATAAGCCACTTTGTTTTCTGCTCTAGGGATTTGCTGAAACGTGATGAATGTGAAGTATTGCCTCAAGGAATCAACCATTTGCTTGTAAGGTACTATTTTCTCATGTTTCATTTGATATTTATCATTAACTTGGTTGATTATCAGCTGTGAATCCCCATAGATGTGTAACTCTATGATTCTCTATTCTATGGCCATCTTAAGTCCATTTGTTAAAGCTTCATACTCAACAATGTTGTTTGTACATGGGAACGATAATTTATAAGACTTAGGGTTCATGTACCAATGAGGAGAAACAAACAACACCCCAGCTCCTAAACCATTTTGCATAAAGGATCCATCAAAGAACACCTTCCATGTTCTTTCAATCATATATATGAGGTGCTCATCTGGGAAGTCAACTTGTATAGGTGCATTATCTTGTATTGGAAAATTAGCCAATTGATCTGCTATGGCCTCATCTGTACCCAAATTAACTGCTTGTGTTGGTTCAATAAGCACTGAAGATATATCTTGAAAGTAACTAGGGAGACAATCAGGTACCTCATCCTTAGGTGCCTCAGAGAGGTTTTCACCTTTGGATACATCATTTCTTTTTACTTTTTTTGGTTCTGACACCGCCACATAGTGGTTTTTGCCATCAAAACTCTTATTCTTTTTATTCTCTTTTCTTTTTATTTTGTGACTAAGGTACTTGATGTCTAGCTCTGTCATGCTGGTAGCCAGTTCACTGGTGGAAGAGACTACAGGTTCAATGGAATTTAAGTAACAAGCTATCTCATAACCATTTTGAAATGTTAAGAGCTCAGGTTCTTGATAGCATTGGGACCAATCAATGAGGTCAGGATGAACAAGAGGCAAGTCAATGACTGGTTCAAGGTTATAAATGTGAATGATATTATCGCTGGTGACTGAAGAGTCAGAGTCTATCAAGTATCCCTATAAGCTACCCAAATTAGGATTCTTCCTAACAAGCCAAGAATCATCCACTAAAGAAACACATGGGTTCAAATCCTCTAATCCTACATGTGACTCATTGGCTACCTCGGGTTGAGAACTATAAGTGTGAACAACATCAATATCTCTATCAATTGTTGAAGACTCTGAGAAAGAGTCCCATTCATACTAATGTTAACTTGTGTTTGAACTGAAACTAGGATGCTTACACCATGAAGGTTTGGGACATCTTGATGTGGAAGGTCCAGTGTCACCTTCTCTTTCCATTAAACAAACAAGATTCTTTCTTTGATGTTCTCTGAAAGGATCTGTTATGCCCTGCATACCTATCCCTATATTTTGTGTGCAAAATGTTGGGTCCCCCTTTTTCTCTTTTTTTCTTTCCTTATTTTCCTTCTTTCTTTGTTTTCCCTCTGGGATTTCCTTCAATGAGGTTTGATTTCTTTCTATTTGTCTTCTTGTTTCTCCGGGACCCAGTCCCAGAGTTTTTTCTTCCCAGAGCCAGATTTCAGACTTCGCGACTCTCTTCCACGATGTCTTCTTCTCGTGAGGGGACATAGTTGCATGGAATCCCTAGGCCCGAAGTTTGGGGGTTTTCTTGTTCTAGAGTTTGCAGAGAAGAGTGTAACTTGTTTTTACCCTAAGAGTATAAATGGAATTTACCCATCATTTTCACAGTTACCGTGATTAAACACTTAGAGCATTTAGAGAGATTCTTAGGCGATTAAATTGTGAAGTGTTCAGTGCTTAGTGGTCAATTACCAGTTGATTTGTGGTGTTTGTTCATGATTGTTTGAGGGTATACTTGTTGTAGTGTGCTCCTGGTGCCCTTCTCCCTTGCTGTTCTTCATGTTTCCAGGTAGGTCCTCGGTTTGTCCTCTAGTTTCTTGTTGTCCATTTTCTTGTTGTTTCCTTTTGATTTTGTTTTCGCTTTGTTCAGTTTTGCTGGTTTACCTTTTGCGTTATACTTTTTGGTTTGCCTCCTGTTGGTGGCTTAGCTCTGCTAGAGGGTTGTCTGCCCTCTGTGCAGTTGTAAACTAATGTATACAATGTATATTGTCTCAGGGTAGCTCATGTATCTATGTTAATATTGTATAAATCTGTAAGTAGTTTGTAAATACAGTGTATTTTAGTGTATACGTGTTTCAGCCTTCAGCCCTCTATAAATTTGTGTGTATCCCTCTAAATTGATGAGATCATCACACTCTATCATGTTTTCACTCACCATACCGAGCTTGTCGAGAGGGAGTCACCACGACTCAAACTTGACACCTCACTAGTTTGAGCCATGGTGACTTTCTCTCTCCTCTGTCTCATCACCTTAATGGAAGGATTAATTTCCCACGAGTGGGCATTTAAACCTTGTCCCATCTGGCATTCAATTTACCCCATGTCAGCCCACTCATCACCATTAATGCCTTTATGTCACCTGTCACATGATCATGTGCCAACCCACGTTAGCCAAGTATGGTTTCCTACTGGTCACATCGACATGACAATGGTTAGTTTATCTAGACTTCGGCTCCCGAGCAGTCCCTTGTCTTTCGTTTCCTCCTATCACCTAGTTCACTACCCAGGAATCTAACTCATGTCTATTTAAAGTATTCCCAAATTTTTTGATATGTGTTAACTCTTATTGAATAGGTGCAGGGTGGCGATGAATTCCTTGGAGTTTTTGATGTTCTTTTTATATATACTCCATATTTAAATGGTTCTCTAATCTTGCAAGTTGCAGATAATTGATCAAGATGTCTAAATTAATCACCGCTTGTGATAGCTCAGAGCTGCCTACTAACTCCACTCGAGCGGATACAAAAACCAAGGCTGAAAGGATGTTAGAAAAACTACGCTTGACCTCCAAATATTCAAAGGAGGGTGTTCTCGTGGGATCCAAGGTGGATTCCAAAGTTCAAAAAATAACAGACATAGAACCTAGACTTTGGGCTGAGATGCAAGGCTTGATTCAAGCCATATACCAATTAAATGCCGTCGGAGACAATATGGCCACTCACTTGGCCACCTCTAGAATTATAAAGGCCATGAACTTTCCTTGTGGGGTGCAATCACTAGAACTAGTACTTCAACTAGGAACATTGTACATAACGCACCTACTCGGACAGTTCTACTTGCTGATCCCTGAACACTACAATATCCGACAACAATAGTCACCCTGGATGCAACAAATTTCACCTCAAGCCTAGGGATTCTGCAATTCCAAGGGTCCATTGTCTTCAACCAGACCAATTCACTATAGGAGTTCAAGGAAGCTACTCTTGTCTCCCAACAATATTTGAACAGCAACTGGCTGAAGTCCCCAAAGAAGGACCATAAAAGGATGAATTTGAAAATCCCCCATGGATTTCATAGAGCCCATTCAGGTGGGCATCATATTTCTATGCAGGATCTTTGGATTGCCCCATGCCCAGGATTTCTTGGCATGGATGTACTACTTTCTTTACTTCATCACCACTCATAACTAAACTTTCAACTGGGTAGCCATCATTGCCAATCATGTGGACACACAACTGAAGGGTGTCATCCAGAGTTCAAAGTTTTACATGATATCCTACATGCTATGGGAATTAGCCCAACAAAGACCGGTTTTCCAGGTTTGGGAACAGTTGGTGAACTTGGGAATGGGTTGGGCCAATTGACCCCATGGGATCATTATCCCCAAATACAATGGGAACTTAGTTTCTTGAATTTCTTCTGGATAAATGATGCTTTCATTTACCATAATATCCTAACACTTACCCGGGACACTGGGTACCGATTATCAAAGGAGGCGATGAACTTGGTCAATACCTATGGCCGCTATTTTATTTAGTTCCAACATCACACTTCCATTCGGGTGACCAAATTCTCTAGGAAGCCCCATCTTCTTCCCCGATATTGCGGGGATAGAATTATTCTTTTGGAGTTCTGCTGGTAGATCATGGATCTACATGCCTTCTTCACATTGAAGAAGGTTGTTAACATCCCATTCCTAGTTTCATGTGGGAATTACACATGCAGCCTAAGCACAGCATGTGAGGCAGACAATGAATTGAAGAGCCTGGGGCTGGTGGAATTCCACCACACTAGGAAGAACTACAATCCTCTAGGCAAGATTGCCTTAGCACTTCCCTGGGCATCCCCCCTGCACAAGGTAGATATTGAAGATTTTTGGGTAGACTGTCAGGATAGTTTTGATCTCCGGGCCTGACAACATTCACACATATCCAAAGGACTCATGAAGGCACTCAAACTTCAGACTTTTCAAAAGGGTTTTTTAGATGACGGGCCATTAGAAGACCCAACATACAAAGGGTAGGGATTAGAAAAGTTAGATCTCCCTCTGATGGATTGGGCCACCCCTGAAGACTTAACAATTGAAGGAGTATGCCACCCTATTTTGGAGGTGAGCCACCAATATTTTTCCCAGGTGTGTCCCAAAAGCACTTGGAGGGGACCGATTGTTCGAAGGTCCACTCCAACACTTGCTGCCGCCGCTGAACCTATTGTGAGTAAGGGGAAAGAAAAAGAAGATACCCTAGCTAAGGTACCTCCCTAGGGCCCAATCCCCATAATGGTGCAGCTACATGAAAAGATGGAGTCGACAAGGCTAGCAAGCCAGCAAATAAGTACCTACATGTCCTTTGGCCTCCTCATAACTCCCATGGCATCTTCCTTCCTTAAGGGATCCCTGTCCTTGGCTGTGATGATGAGCAGACAAACATTCACCGAGGCAGATTCTACCAGTATTCTGGAGAGTAGGGTCCTATTGATGAGAAAGAAAAGGAAGAAGGTGACTCCCACACTAAGCGCAGCCACCAGCCCTGGTATGCCAGATTTGCCTCCCATTGATGTTAGTTTGGATTCTCCATGACTTGAAAATATTTTTGACTCCTGACCCCTGCATGATGAATTTGATGATACTTTCTCGACAGACGAGCTCATGGGCCTTCATCAAGATATAGGTCACGCGGTGGAGGAAATTGCTGCTCAAGAGAGGGAAGATATCCCTGCAGAACAGGAGATCCCAGAATAAGAAGCTTCCATAGAGAAAGAAGTCTGGGAAGGAGCATAGGAGGAATGATAAGTGCAGGGAAGGCAAGAGGAAACACTCGCCCAAGAGGTCAAGAATCAACCAAGGAAAATGATAGATGAGAAACCAATGGTTAGGGAAATTGAACCCATGGGATCAACCGTACCCCTGATCATCATGCTCCAAATGCCTTTGGTTTCTCTGGGAGACCAAGCTCCCTGAAGTACATTTGGTGAGGTAGTGAAAGTGGCTACATTGCTAAACTTTGGCCAATGACATCACCCACTCCCACAAGATTTTCCAGTAGAGGAAGAGATTTCAGAAGAAGAAACAATCAGGCCTAGATAACAACAAAAACAACAAGACTAGGAAATCCTTGAAGAAACAAACAATGCAGGTGCAAGTGGGGAAATCCTGGACTCAGCCAACCAAGGTGCCAACCTGGTGGAAGATACCGAAGTGTCGGGGGAGTAGGAGCAGGAACAGGTAAAGGAAAAGGAGTCTGACAACATTGAAAATACCAGGAACCCACCGCCGAATTCAAAGGGGAATTTAGATACTCAAGTCTCAATGTCAAAGCCACCCTAGCCGCCCCAATGGTTGGTGGAATCAAGGAAGAGGAAGGCCCCGTCGGTAGCAACAAGCACTCTGCTCTCCCTGGTAGAGATGATGGCCAATAATGTAGAGGCCCAGAAGCCTAAGAAGGCACGAATAGTCCATACTCTCTGGACTAGTCCAACAGGCAGTACAATTGCGACAATTGCAACCCCTCCTCCATATGTAGATATAGCAGTCGTAAGGCCTGAAGACTGCAATTACAGAAGTAGCTCTAGGGAGAAGAGACAAGCAGGGCAAATTAGACCTGCTGAAGGAGGCCACAAAGGAAATAGAGGCCTGATATGCCAAGCAGGGCTAGAAGTTAAAGGAGGAAAGAGAAACAAATGCAAATATCCTCACACTTCTGCCATAACTTACACAACCTCTGGCCAAGGTCCACTCGGAAGCTTCTACCTTCAGATTTCCACTTGCATAGGGTGATGTGGATTCTCTAAGGGCCATGAAAAAGAAGGCCCAAGATGTCAATGGGTTGATCACAAAACAAATAGATGTCGTAAGGCAACTCTTAGTAGTGTCACTCCTGAATCTTTATCAGATCCACCTCCTCCTCCGCCAAGCATGTGCCTCCATTGATGTGTGGGAATTAGACTTGGGAAACTATGAGAAATGGAAGGCTGGGCTGGAAGAGATTTTCAATGCTGGAGAAAAGGCTTCCACAGAGGCGGGAATTCTGGGGGACAAAATGTATGATTCCCTTCGGGACCATCATTCAATACTTTCCCTCAAGATTGAGGTCTACAAGGATCTAGTCAAGGCCCTAATAGATAAAATAACCGCTGCCCAGTATCCTTTGAACCTATTTGAAGCTTTCATGGTAAGGGTATCACAAATTGACCCCTTTACCACTGAATCATACACCCCAGAGGACTATGTTTCCAGGCAATTTGATGAGTTCATAGAGTCTCAATACCACTCTCCCAGAGATATTGATGGGAAGAAATAGACAAGGTTGTCTAAGATGATGCTCCAAATGCATGATGCCATGAAATTGGTTGATGAATTCCGAAATGGATCCGGAGAGGTGCAAGAGAGTTTAGAGGTTGTCCGCAGCCAATGGGACAGCATCAGGGGCATAGATGAAGAAGATGTAGGCCAGTTGTTAAAATCCCTCAAAAATAGAAAGGAGTAGCATGGTTCTCCGAGTTTTAGAGATAACCCTTAGCGTGTGCAAATTTTGTATTCATTCATTATTTCAGAACACAAGTTCCCAGATCCCAAAATTCTAGATCTGATAGTTTTGTATTCTTTAAGTGACCAGTGTCCCAGTTCTCAAGGCTGACCAGTCACTTTCAATGTAGTTAATAAGGATGTCAGAAGGTAGATGACTCCAATAGGGCATGTCAGCTCAATAGGATGGTCCTGATAGGTGGTCTTCCCAAGGTGCCACTCCAACGTAACACATGGTGCATCAAAGATAGTGAGCTTCTCTCCCATTTATGAGGCATGTAGCCTCAATCCCTAGGGGATTGGATTTCTTCTCTTCTCCTTAGGACTCTCTTCTCAAGGTTGATTCTTCCACTCCTCTTTTCTTGTCTTATTCTTCTGACATGTAAGACCTTCTCCATCTCGAGGTGTTTTGTAGTGTGGTGTAGGTAGTATCAGCCACCGAAAATAGTATTATATTATTGAGTGTAAAATAAGTTAGGTTAGTTTTTGGTCAAAGCTTGTGTATAAATAAAAATTCTGACCTCCTTCCAAGGGTCAACGAAATTGATGATTTTGCAGTCCATAGCTAATAGCATTTCAACTTTTCTTAGTTCTTAGTTGCAGAGCTCAATGCTCATTAGTTTAGAAGCTTTTAGTAGTTAAATTCTCCCCTAGAGCCATCATTATTGTATGCAACAGTGCTTGCTAGAAACATGTTAATGAAGAAGGAGGGGTTCTATCAATGATGTTTTTAGCATTCTGATCTCCGGGCTAACGGTATTTTATGTTGCATGTTCTTTATGTCTCTTGCTCTGATATTTTTAAGTAGATTAACGACCTTCTTTTGGACCTCGCTATTGATTAAATATGAATTGATGGTTCTGTATTTATTCGGTATTTAGTGTACCATGTTAGAGCTTGGTTGATGTTTTGAATGTTCAACATAACTATAGATAGATGAAATATTTCTAACCTTGCAGTATCTTTTGAAGTTTGTTTGGTAAAGTTAGTAAATGCTTGCAGGAAACCCCGCTCACTTGAATCCCCAGAGAAGACAAGACAAGATAACCAGCTATCCCCCTAAAAAAAAGTCACATTCCCAACTAAGCTCCCGCACTATCGATACCCAACTCTCACATGCTTGAAGGTCTGGGGAATCTCATTTCTCAGGACAACCTTTACAGGTGAAGTTGGTCGGCACCCTGGTACCCGGTGACAACATACATCTATTGGCAGACTAGGTCATAAAGTCCCGTCAACAGGATCTTCTACATCTGATTCATCTTGTTCTAAGGTTGCAACTGTCTCATGAATGACTAGACTATATGAATCTCCCCAAAGGAGATTAGTAAAAGGGACCCAATCTTCACACATATCTTGCTGATTTGTCAAATTAGGAACATATTCTGGTTCATCCTCACTATCCAACTCATCAAATAGAGGATTAGTGCGCTTGTTGTAATTCTCAAATCCTAGGCCAATTGGCTTCTTAGACTTGCATCCAAAAAGAGCATGATCAAGTGGTTTAGATCTAGCATCCAGATTGTGATTAAAAGGGCCATATCCGGGATAGCCCATCTGTTTGACAAAAGTATACCCTCTTCCATAAGTCTTAGGAGAGGGAGAGAAGTTCTCATTGTGCATGTATTTTTCTTCTCTATAGATCTAGTCTCTAACAAATGTCTCCTCTTTGTCATCTTGGATAGGCACTGATGAATCTACAAATGTTCCAAATAAAGTCATAGCTAAAGAGGAGGGTTTCTTTTCTTGAGAAGGCTTGCCATAAGACCTAGGTGAAATTGGTAATATTGTGAGGGACTTGAGATGATACCCCCCATGCCATGGTCTATCGATTTAAGCTTGTCTTTTCATTCAGCTAAGGTAGCATTAGAATATTCTGCTTCTCTTTTGAGGGGAACATGAGCCCCTGCTAAAATTGAATTAATAGATAAAGTATTATCCCCAGGTATACAAATCTCTATTCTATTGTAGGGGAACTTAACACAATGATGGTAAGTAGATGACACTACTTGCATATCATGAATTCATGGTCTACCAAGTAAGATATTGTACGCAAGAGGACCAGTGTCAACTAATTGGAAAAAATATCTTTTTCAACAGGGCCAATCCTAACAGGAAGGATGGCCAATCCTTTGGAACTTATTTCTGCCTCATCATAGGCTTTGATAGTGATCTTCTTTCTGGTATCTATGACTTCTTCTGAATAACCCAACTTCTTAAAAAGA
>MU227582.1:1764773-1776985 GCA_018584345.1 Thuja plicata | reverse complement strand
GCATTGAGTTTCATGGCTTGAACAACACTAGACAAGTGGAGAACCGCTTGATCTTTGGGTTGAGAGGAGTCCACAACCCCATCATTAACCACTTGTTTGTTCCTATTCCAATGTGAGTTCTTCCCTTATCCTTGTTAGGGTTGTTATTTTGACCATTATTGTTGTTGTTGTTTCCATGTTTGGTCAAAATTCCTTGTTCTTTTAAAACATCTTCAATCCTACATGCAGTTTCAACCATGGTGTCAAAGGAATCAAAAACCATCTTCCTAACTTCAAACCATATTTCGGGAATCAAGTTGCTAACAAGGATATCAATATTTTCATTTTTAGTAATGGTTCTAGAGTGGCAAGAGCATTTTCATCTCCACCTTTGCAAGAAAGTAAGAAAGGATTCCACTTGATTTTTCTTTAAATTGGATAATTCCAACATGGTGATTGATCTTGAAATATTTTATGCAAAGTGTTGAACAAATCTGTGAACAAGCTCTTTGAAAGTCTTAATGGGGGGAGTTATGTTGGTGAACCATTCCATCGCTTGACTCTTAAAACTCCTTGGGAACAATCTCATGAGGTGTGAGTCATCTTGATGGAACTCAAAACTTGTGGTATAAAACTAGCGCACATGATCATGTGGATCTCCATTCCCATCATATTTGTCATATTGAGGGATCTCAACCTTTCTAGGGAACTCTTTCATGTTAATAATTTTGTCAAAATGACTAGGACAAATTGAATCTAGCGAGAATGAATTCTTGGGTTCTAACATCTTCTCCATCATGTTCTTAAGTTGTTTGATTTCCTCTTCTTGAGATGGGCCTTGCTTCTTAATCTTCTTATCCACATCAAAGTTGTAGGGAACTCTAGCACCCATGTTGATTAAACTCTCTAGGAAATTGTCTTTATTTTGCTCTAAATATTTGTCCACATATTGCTGGAAAAGTGGTTCTTGTTGCATTTTCATGAAGTCTCAGGAGGTGAGGTCAAAACTTAAACTACTACTCCCATATTGTGAACCCCGATGAGCATGTTGTGATGGTTGTCTTGAGTTCCTAGGAGGTGTTTGTCTCCTATAATGATCATGTCTTGAGGCCCTTCTTCCTCTAGGGCTAGGAGATCGCGAAGGTGTTCATGAACATCTTCTACTTTGGGGAGTCTTAGGAGGGGTGGATGGAGGAGAGAAGTTTCCACCAGCAACATGTATATTGTTGAATTGATCATTGTGTTGTTGGGCTAAGAGTCTGCCTTTCTCTTCTTGGTAGGCCTTCCTTTCCATTTCCAACAAAGTTTTTCTCTCCAACTCTAGGAGTCTAAATTTGTCTTCCTTTTTAGGTTGTCCATCTAGGAAGGCTTTCTTTTCATGCTCAATTCTCTCAAGTCTTTCACTTGTTTATCTTGAAGGAATTTTGGGTGGTGAACTTGGTCCTGAATTTCTGAACAAGTCATTGGTATATGTTGTGCTCACCCGTGTATCATAAGGCTCATCATTTTTGTTGTCATGATGCAATTGTGCTTCTTGATAGGCTCATTTCTTATCGCTTTCAGCCCTTTGGTGTGCATCCATATATCTAGTTGAGATAAGGGGTGAGACTAATCGATATCCATGAGAGGAACGACCAACTGGAATGGAATCTCTATGTTTCTCAAATATATCATCAAGGCGTTTATCCATATCCTCCCTATCTTGTCGAGTCAATATGTAACTCATATCCATATCTGAACGAGATGATGCTAAGGGGGTACCCAACTCACTAAGGTGACTCTTGGAATCAAACCACACTTCCAAGTTGTTCTTAGGTGATTGATAAAATATGGGTTCTTTTCCCTTATGTTTTTGGCGAGTTTGAACTAAGGGTAATTGGTTAAAGACCACTTGAGGTTGCTTTCCTTGATTTACTTGATATCTTGTTGTAACTTGCATGAAAGAAAAATTACTAGGTGATAGGATGACCCTTAGAAACATTGGTACCAAACTAGGATAGTAAAATCACTCACTTGTCCAAAAGAGAGGTGATAAGATAGAATTTAGCAAGAGGTATAAACCAACACTGCCACTGAGGTGCCCAATAAATGGGTGAATACCCTAACACATATGGATCAGGAGGATGATTTACCCAAGTTATATTGATTGAATTTGAATTTTGTATGGAAGTGAATGGACAAGAGATTACTAAGACTCTCCTAGTGTGTTATCAAAGGATCTAAAGGTTTATCTTCTTAACAAGGATAGTTTTTAGCTCACCAACTCCAAGCAAGGTCACTTGTGAAACCAAATATTACTAGTTCAAGAGGTCAAAACACAAGAATCCAAAGTGTAAACAAGATTCTAATAGTGGGGTAAGTGACCTAATCTGATCTGGATCAACCGAGGAAGACTGAAAATGATGGGATAGAAAAAATGAGCAATTTGACAGCTTGACACTTAAGAATGCAGATCTGTTGATCGTTTTGGTGTTTGTCTTAATGTTTGGGTGTATGCTTTGCTCTTTCACTCATGCAAGACACATCAAGAAAATTGTTTATTGTAAAAGAAATAGTCACATCACAACCTAGGTAAGCCAAGGCAATATCTATTGAATTCCCACTTGAAATGAAGTTCAGTCACGCTTACTCATAGCAGACAACTTAGAAGCTTGGAGGTAGGGGCTCCTCCTTACATGTGCACTCTCTTCTCAGGCACACCAAGCTATGAATCCCAAGAGAATTCCTTCCCAAAGGACTGTTGTCTCTACTAAGAGCCATGAAAATGTGGGACATCTTAGTCGGCCTTTGACCTTCTGCGCCAACAAATAGAGATTTTTTGGTCACTAAAATAAAATTTGTAGTCAAGGCTTCCGTTCAGCTGGTTGTGATCAAGTCATTTTCCCAATTAACGGGGCTCTCCCAATCCTTTCAAAGCAAGGTTTTCACCTTAACAATGTAGGGACTTTAACTCACCACTAGGGTACTAGAGGAGATTTTGGTTACCATAATGAATTCACACATGTCCACTATGAGACTAATCACAATGGCATTTTTTATATACCGGTTCAGAAGGGCTTGGCTTTAATCTATTACCGGTTGGGAATTTCACTCTCACTAGCTCTATTAAAGCAATCGGGAGGTAGCCAAAATTATATGAGTTTCTCTTACACCAAAGATCCACAAAAGCAAGGGGAGAGGATACATTCATATAATTCTTAGGATTACAATCTAAAAGACACTTCAAACACATAAGAAAGTGACAATAATGTTTCTAGATTTATGATCATCCCAAAAGGGCGAGAACATAGTTTCGTGACATTATTGTCATTACTAAAAATACCAAATAGAAGTTTATTTTAGAATTCTTGTATGTGGGTTACTATTTTAATAAAACAAAACAAAATACAAGCACAATTTTTAGCACGCTATTGATCAAGGCAACCTGAAAGACAATTCATTAGTAGTCTTTGTTTGAGTCTTCTTTTTCAACATCCTGCAAACCACTATTAGGCTATAATCAAATATAAGCATCAAGAACAACAAAGCCAAAGATTGGTTAGTGTTAAAAAAATAGAAAATCAGAAATCTTATTGCATATTCAGAAGTAGATAAAAAATACGCACTTTAAAAAAAATTGCACTAAAAAATGTTACCGTATGAGCCCGTACGAGGCTTTGGAAGCTGCAAAATAGAGGATTAGATAGGTACAGTGATCAAAACCTATAATTTATGATAAATCCATGACTCAAATCAAGAAACTAAGAACAACCCAGAAATCTTCAGACAGTTCCACCCAAAATCCAAAAAAATTGCACTCAATTTAAACCTAAAATGAGTAAGATATGATCGTTTGAAGTTAGACTGCAATCTCAAAAAATCCAATGGTGAAGGCAAAGAATTTTCAAACCCTGCTGATGTCAATAGAATGTGGCATTAAAATTGATAGGCTGGGGGCCATCACAGAAGGCCCATATTTTGACGGTCATATGGCCATCAAATTTAACATAGTAAAACAATTTGATTTTTGACTTTTGATTTTTGATTTAATTTTTTTTTTCAAAAATTTGCCTCAGGCTGCATGCAGAGATGATCTGAAATCTACCTCAATTTTCCTACAACCCTACTTGGGCAAAAGTATTTGTCACAGATTTGACTTTCGTCAAATATGGACAAGTTTATAGTGGTTTTTAACTGAAATGACGATCTGAATGCAATGGTGGGGTCAGATTTGGCTCAAAATGAGAGCTTTAAAGACAATGAGAGAATAATAGATAGAAGATAGAAGGAATTTTCAAATGTGATGACAGAAATAGATGTTCTACCCCACAGTGGGTGCCAAAAATGTGTCACACTCCTATGAGTCATTATATTCAAGATTGCTCAAGAATGAGGTCTCGAATGGTGACTCATAGCTCTTTATTCATGGAGTGCAAGGGTTTTTAATGGAGGCCCTCAGATTGACCTAGTTCATGCCCCTACAAGTACCCCATAAAATGAGAGATTCAAAGAGGAAAAGCAAGAATGCTAGTCTCCATGATCATCAAGTATGCATGCAAATGAAAGCTATTCTATATGATAACAATGCAAGAAAGGAAATTAATCTATATGATAACAATGCATGATTATTCTATGAAAGGAAATACAAATGCAAGATTAATCTATGAAAGGAAACATGCAAGCTTAATCTATGGAATAAAAAATGAATTTAATCTAATATGAATCTAATCTACATGAATAGCCATGGATGGAAGAAGAAGAAGACAAGAAGAGATAAGTTGCAATATCCAAGCCAAAGTGCTCAAATTCTCCTCCAAAATTTCTCTCCAAACTTGTAGCATAATAATATACTAAAGAATGTGTGTGTTTTTTTTATTATGCAAATGAGAAGGAGAGGCTTCCTTATAAAGAGCAATGGATGGTGGAGATTAAGAGGTAAAAAAAGGAAAATAAAGCAATGGTGGAGATTAAATCTTGGTTGATCCATGTGATGTAAATCTTCAAAAGACAAGATCAAAGGGCTATGATTAAGAGGCAAAAAAAGCCCACCACTTAGGAAGATGTAGAGAAAAAAGATTTTTATTTATTTATTTATTTGATTTATTTCTTTTTTATAAAAAAGAGAGCTTTAAGTGGGGATTTTATTTATTTAAAAGAGGAACTTTCTTTTAATTAAATAAGATAAGATTATTTAATTAAAAAAGGGATATTAATTAAATAAGATAAAATAATTTAATTAAAAAGGGATATTTTAATTAAATAAGATTATTTCATTTAAGATATATTTTCTTTTATTTAAATAAGATTATTTCATTTAATAAAAAAAAGATGTTTTCTTTTAATTAAATAATATTATTGAAAAAATGATCAAACCTTAGGAAATAATTAAATTAATTACAATTTGATTAAGGAAATTGATTTGAATTGAAAATGTTGCAAAGCTTTGACTCAAGAAATTGATAAATTGAAGAATGGGTGCCCATAGTCTAGGCGATCATTTTAAGGTGCATACACAACCCAAGGAAAAACCTACTCCCTAAAATGAAGGTTTTATGGCTACACCAAACGGAGTTCACTACTCCTTGATAATGATAACATTTATAAAATAAAGCTAAAAGCTCATAATGATATGAAGAACAAATGAATGTCCACCACAACACAAGTTGACTATTAGCAACCTTCAACACACTATTTTTAGAATACTTTGACAGGTACTTTAGAATGTAGACACCTTCTGCTCGGGCTTCTAGCAATACATTTTTCTTTCATACTTCACACCCCAACACACTTCCACAACTTGCACACCTTACAAATGATTTTATCTTACATTTATATCCTCTGCAAGCTCAAACAATCTTCTCCAAGTCATCCATGATGAATTGTATGAACATGAAACGTGCAATGACCAAATAGATCAACTCTACACACTTTCACAATTCAAGGAAAGTGCAAGTAGACCAAATCAAAGGATAAAAATGACCCAAAACTCATTGACACACTTATCGAAGCTATCACAAACTAAAAATCCATATTGCAATCAAACTAGGTATAACCAGAAAACTTCATAACCACATATTCAAAGATTGATAATCATTCTGTTAATTAAATGGATGATATAAAATTGAAGCACCCTTCAAGATAATCACAAAGAGACTCAAACCCTATATATTTTCCCACACATGTGGCATTCAAACATATAGAAATAAGTGTGGAAAATGGGCTTCACTAGTTATTTCAAAAGATAGGAAAATCGATAAATAAGAAAATCATAACATTTAATGATTTTTCACTTTAATTAAGTCTCCTCCATATGTGTGGGACCTCTACAATAATTTCATCATATAAACTAGTTCTTTTGATATTCTTTATGCTCAGAAAATGTCAAAAATGACTCATAAAGGAGAGTTTGATGAGAATATGAGAGTTTTCCTTTATTAACCAAGCTGCTACATGTACACAAAATAATGAAAAATTAGAAATTTAGACTATTTCACTTCCTTTTGAATTGAAACTTTTGGCACCAAGTGTTCTGATTGATGTGGTTCCTTTAAGGGTGTTTATGACTAGTTTAATGTCTCGTGAAGAGTTTCATGGTTCTCTTTAAGGGAGTTTATAACTTGTGGACTTCCTGGTACTTTTAAACATTTTATGGTAGTTAAATATCTTGAACAAATTAATGTTGATAATCATTTTCTATGTGATCTTCATTAACACATCTAATGGAATTTATAAAAATATACATAATCATGATAACCTTCACAGGAGCATCTAATAACATGGTACAATAAAATATAACCAAAAAATTCACATGCATATATTCAAACATCGATAATCATTATGTCAAGTAAATGGATGATCTAAAATTGAAGTATCGTGCATGATATTCAGAAAAGGGAATCAAACCCTAGATGCTCTCCCATGCATGTGGGGTTCAAACATGTAGTATTAAATGTGGAAAATGGGCTTTAGTAGTTATTTCAAGAGATAGGACAATTGTTAAATAAGAGAATTGTAACATTTACTAACTTTTCACTTTAATTATTTATCCTTCATATTTGTGGGCCCTTTATGGTAATGTCATCAAATTGATTACTTCTTTTGATACTCTTTATCCCCACAAAATGCCAAAAAGGAGTCATAAAGGTGAGTCCATGAGAACATGAGGGTTTTCGTTTATTAAGAAAGTCACTACATTTATATAAAAAGCAACAATGAAAAATTAGGAATTTAGGTTATTACACTTCATTTTGAATTTAAACTTTTGCCATTAAGTGTTGTTATTGATATGGTTCCTTTGAGGGTTTTTATGACTAGTTTAATGTCTTGTGAAGAGTTTCATGGTTCTCTTAAGAGAGTTAATAACTTGTAAAGGACTTTATGATAGTTTTAGATGTTTTAGGATAATTAAATATGTTGAATAGTGTAATATTTATAACCATATCTTGATTGATTTTCATTAACACATCTAATAAAATATAAACTCAATTTCAAAACATACATAGTCACGATAACCTTCACAAGAGCATCCAATAACATGGTACAATAAAGTATAGCCACAAAACTTCAAACACATATTCAAATATTATAATCATCATGTAAGTAAATAGATGATCTATAATTGAAGTACCCTTCATAAAAGAGACTCAAATGATCTTTTATCAAAATGATCATACACACAAAATAAAATAAAACAAATCATCTGTTAGAAAAGTAAATTAATTATCACCACCAGATTGTGGGTACAAACCTACACCCACCTCAGCCGACCATGCACCTACTCATCACATGTTGCAAGTCCACCTCTAGTCGCCCAACGCTGCAGCCACCAATGTTGACTCCAGCAACCTCAATGTTATTCTCAGCCACCCATTCACCATCCAACATTAATACTACAACTAATTCTCATCTGTAGTCTTCAATAATGAATATGTATCTATCTATAAATTTATGGAATTGCTAATAGAATCTTAGTGCTCCTTTGTAAGTATCTCCTCCGATCCATGGTTTAACATCATGCTTGTCCCTAAGATTGAAAAACCTACTTCTATGATGGATTTTAGACCCATTAGCCTCTGCAATACCTTCTCTAAGATCCTCACCAAGATCCTGATTGGCAGAATCAAGACTCTCCTTGACAAGATTATCTGCAACACCCAGAAAGGTTTTGTACCAGGTAGACAGATATTGGACGCGGCCATTGCCACTCATGAAATTATCCACTCTATGGAAAAAAGCAGAGCCCCAGGTATGGCCTTTAAACTGGATATTTCCAAAGCTTATGACAAAGTTAATTGGTCTTTTCTGCTCAAAATTCTTGCTAAAATGGGCTCTAATGAAAAGATTATCCGAATTATAAAAGAGTGTACCCAAACTATTAGCTTTTCTGTCCTAACTAATGGATCCCCGGGTGAACATTTTACCCCTGAGAAAGGTCTTAGACAGGGAGACCCTCTCTCTCCTTACCTCTTTATCATGGTGGCTGATGTGCTTAGCAGGACTATGGGTATGCTATCCGCTACAGGAAAGATAAAAGGCATCAAACCTGCTTCCACTCACCCTCAGGTGGTGTTGGAACAATTTTTTGATGACGATTTCCTCTTCGGGTATTCTTCTGTTATTAAGGCTAGGAAATGGAAACAAACTTTGGATTTTTATGCTTGGGATTTGGGTCAATGTATTAACTATCCAAAAAGCTGGCTATTCTTCTTCAATACTTTAGTGGACTTACAAAATAAGGTGCTTCAAATTCTGGGATTCTTGGTAGCCTCACTCCCTTCTACTTATCTTGGCCTTCCCCTCACGGTCAAAGAGGTATCCCTTGAATTCTGGAACTCTATCCTGGAAAGAACCCAGAGGAAACTTGTTGGCTGGAAAGGAAAGATTTTAAGCAATGCTGGAAAACTTCAATTGGTTTCTTCTACTCTCCAGGGGATCCCGGTCTACTTCCTATTCCTCTTCAAAATCAGAAGCAATATGGCCAAAAAAATAGAAAAAATTTAGAGAACCGTTCTGTGGGTACAGACTAAAGAAAAAAATAGGATTTCGCTTGTCAACTGGGACACTGTCTGCCTCTCAAAAAGATTGGGAGGTCTTGGCCTTAGAAAAATTGGTCTGATGAACAAGGCCCTTACTACTAAGGTGGCTTGGAAGCTCATTAAGGGAAAAGCAGATTGGTGCAGAATAATGGAAACCAAATATCTCCAAAGCCACCCCTACAAAATGATGTTCCATAACAGTGACCTCCCTAGTGGATCCAAACTCTGGATAAACATCTGCAAGTGTAAGCCCCTCCTATCCAGAGGGGATTTTTGGAAAATTGGTAATTGTAGGTCCATCAGATTCTGGAATGACCATTGGATCATGAACCAACCTCAGCTGGGTCATAAATTCAAACCAATTATGGACTACCTTCGACCTAGCTTGGGTTTTAGAGCTTCCAAGTACACCAACGAAAGAGTTTGGGCTGATTTACCTAATCAATTAAGGGACAGACTGGATCTGCAACACTTAGCAAAGGAGCTTATGGACATCCTGACTAGTATCATAATTTCTGAGGTTGATGACTCTATTATTTGGATCCCCACTGAGACTGGTGCTTTCACAATTAGTTCTGCTTATAACCTGCTTCTTAAGGAGGAGAGCAACCCAGGGGACTGGAAGAAGGTGTGGATCCCCCAACTCATGCCTAAAATAAAATTTTTTTGGTGGACCCTAATGTACAGTAAGATCCTAACCCAAGATAATCTTACTAAAAGAGGCTTCTCAAAGAAAAATAGATGTGTCTTATGTGAGAAGGTGGAAGAGACAGTAAATCACCTCTTCATCCACTGTGACTATGCTACCAGCATGTGGCAAGGAATTTATGACAGATTGGGTATCTCGTGGGTCCTGGGTGGCGAGGTGCACCAATTCATTAACTTGAGATCCCCCTCAAACCACCCTCTGCTCCAAATCCTCTAGCGTATGCTTCCTCCACACATATGCTGGTCCATCTGGAAGGAAAAAAACAATAGGATATTCAGGGAGACAGGCATCCAGCCTGAAACCTGTCTCCTTATCGGAACTAAGCTTCTAAGTGAAAATGTCAGGATGGCTAAATGGAAGCTCCCACTCAGCCCTCCTACTACCTGGGAAGCTAAGATAGCGGAACATTGGAACCTCCTAAGTGGGTTCTCCAGGTTTGACAATACTAAAAAGACTGCCAGAAAAGCTACCAAATGGACTACCCCTCCTAGAGGCAGGATAAAATTAAAATTTGATGGGGCAGTTAACAATCCTTGGCATGGTGGGGGAGTGCTGAAAGACCACCATGGCACTTGCCTTTTGGCTTATGCGGGACCAATAAATAACTATACTGTCACCTAGGTAGAAGGGACTGTGCTTCTCTGGGGGATTAAACTTGCAAAATAGATGAACTTCAGACAACTGGAAATTGAGGGGGATTCCAAAGTAATAATAGAGGCAGTCAAGAGTGGAGCTGGTGTGGGGTGGCAGACTAGACCCATCATTTTGGAGATCTATGAGCTTCTTGAGAGCTTCCAACATATGTCTAGAGGCCATACCTACAGAGAGGGAAACTCAGTTGCTGACTCATTGGCTGCAATTGGTCTAAAACAAAACAAACTAAATAGTTGGATGTTAGTTGGTGATTTACCTCTGATGACTCAACGTATCATCAAGGGAGAAATGAATACAATAGTCTAAATGTGCCAGGCTATCTTATTTATTACGAACCCCTCCTTGATCATGTGTTGGCATATTTGAGTTATTTGTGTGATTATGAAAGGCAAAACTCAAAGTCGCATAAAGTTCCATCATTACCTTTTGTTCGAGTGGAGTGATCACTGTCAGTGTCAAAAGGCATTTTTGGTGATTAATGGTAGTAATGCTATTATTACTATTTATGTTACCCGGGGATCTGTTAGATTTGATAGTACGGAGCCTGATCTCCAAAATTCCCAAAACCAATAGGGTATGTATAATATTTTTTTGAAATGGATTTGTAAAAGAGAGTGGTTTTATATGGCATGCAACAACAGTCGGCTCTCAGAATCCAAGGATATTCTGATGATTGAAGAGTAGACCTCTGATATGGGGGGTAATGTTCTCCGTATTGAACCTGATAATATTGATGAAGCCTTTACTTCTAATCCGCTGGTCACCCATTATTGCAAGGAAACCAAAATTTGGGGTTTCATGGAATGCATGAAAGGCGGCCATGACGAGAGAATATCTAAACAATTCATTTCCTCCTAGAACAACAGAAGTGTCTCAGTGGGAGGAATTCACTTTCAGCTCAATGAGGAGGTCATCGATGAGGCTACGGGGCTCCCTATGGTGGGGAGAAAGTACAAAAAGACTAGTCAAACTACCGACCCTACCAGCCTAAAACAATTTTTCAAAGATGGGGAGCTGCTAGTCAGGAAATAGGGGGGTTTCAATAGAGAAGAGCTATCGGAATTCTGGCCAAAAATTTGTCTCATTATCATGAAGTATTTCACGCTTGAAGGTAAGTTCACGGTGTTTTACAACTACCACTTACCTTTCCTGAATCATATTAGGAACAAAGATTTAATTTCCATACCATTTTATCTTTTGCACTCTATTGAAAGAAATATCCTTGATATCAAAAGCAACCCTGACAGAGCTATCCTCCACCAAGGCCTCCTCCTCTACCTTTTCCAGTTTCACAAAGACATATGCCTGACACCCCAACCCCCTCTGATTATTCAGATGATGCCCCAGGAGAAGCCCTCTAAAAAAACCAAAAAGACCACCAATTCCTCCTCCCAGTCCATTCGTATCACTCAAGGACCTATGAAGTCTGAGAAAAAAACCCGTAAAAAAAGTATTAAGATTCCCACATATAAGAAGGATGGCCAGGAAGATTCATATGTTTCAGACTTTGTGGATTACATTGAAGGGAAAGGGGTTGACAGCACACCTGAGACGGATTACAAACCCCAAAAAATAGAAAATTATGGAAACCCAGGTCAATTTGGAGGTGGACCTAAGTGATTATGGCCGTAGGAGGTCTAATAGAATAGCCAAGGAACAATGCAAAATCAAGATTTTGGAGACGACCTCCAAGGAGCTCTCCCTGACAAAAAATGTCTGCCACTCCACAAACTCCAGAAATGATTCCTCGGAAGGCTATATGAGCCTGACTGGTAATACTCTCCTGACCAACCCCCAGAGAGCTACGATAACCCTCAAGAATCCCACCCCACCCCAAATCCCCCACCATGATCCCC
>MU227582.1:1722704-1737681 GCA_018584345.1 Thuja plicata | reverse complement strand
TTGTTATCATTTAGATTAATTTCATTTTATGCATTGCAATCATATAGATTAGATCTCATTTTCATGCATTCAAATCTCTCATTTCATGGTGTATTTGCAATAGACACAACTAGGTCAATCTGAGGGCTTTCATTTTACATTTTTACACATCCATGACTAGAGAGCTATGGATGATATTTGAGGCCTCATTCTTGAACAACCTTGAATGGAATGATTCATAGAAGTGTGAAAATATTTATGCACACAGGTTTACCCTGAACAAACAAAGTCAATTGCTCTTAATACACATGCTAAGGTAGCCATAACAAAATATCAACAAAATTAGATGGATAAAATTTTGAAAGAATGTCATAGTGTGTTTAATCACCGGTGAGAGTTCCAACACACTGCCAAGTGAAGCACTCTATTGATTTAATCCCAGGCACACCACTACCACATGAGCCAATATATAGAAGGTCAGTTTTAGAAATTGATGAAATCAAGAGACAAATTCATGAGTTGATTCAAAAATGACATATTCATCCAAGTGCTTCACCCTGTGGCAGTCCAATTTTCCTTGCTAAAAAGAAAGATGGGACATGGAGACTTTGTATTAATTATAGAGAAATGAATAAAATCAGTGTAAAAAATAGATATCCAATTCCTCGAATTGATGATTTTTTGGAGCAACTTAGGTGGCTAAGTTCTTTACAAAAAATGACTTGAAGTCTGGATATCACCAAGTACCAATTGATCCAACAGATGTATGGAAGACTACATTTAAATCTAAAGAAGGGTTATTTGAATGGTTGGCTATGCCTTTTGGCCTGACAAATGCCCCAGAAACATTTATAAGGTTGATGAATGATGTTCTTAGACCATTAATTGAATCTTTAGTAGTTGTTTAATTAGATGACATACTCATTTTTAGCAATACTTGGTCTGAGCATTTGCAGCATGTTGAACAAGTTCTTTTAGCACTACAACAACACAAACTCTCTACCAACATTGAGAAGTGCTCTTTTGGTATGCAAACTACTCAATACTTAGGGTATATCATTAATACTGAGGGTTTTCATGTTGACCCAGTAAAGATTCAAATAATTAGAGATTGGCCATCTCCTAAAACTTTCACAGAGCTTCGCAACTTCTTGGGCTTAGAAAAATTCTATCGCAGATTTATTTTTGGTTTCTCGCATATATCATGGCCACTCAATCAATCACTAAGGGGTGGAGCACATGCAAAATTTCAGTGGATAGAGGCAAAGCAACACACATTTGAAGAGTTAAAGAAAAGATTATGTTTAGCACCAGTATTGGTCCTCTAAGATCTGGAACAATCATTTGAGATAGAAACTGATGCATTTGATTATGCCCTTGGCGTAGTACTCACACAACATGGGCATCCTATTTCCTAACAAAGTGAAACATTTTCTGATATAGTAAATAGGTACCCCACCCATGACAAGGAGTTGTATGCTATTGTTCAAGCCTGTAAACAATTGAAACATTATATACTGGGAAAGGAAACTATTATACATATAGAGCATAAACCTCTTCAATTCTTGCAAACACAAGGGAAGTTGCAGAATGACAGACATCAAAGGTGGTCAACTTATCTACAACAATTTCACCTTAACATTTGTCACAAAAAAGGAAGCAGTAACAAAGTGGAAAATTGTTTGAGTAGGCCTCCAATTACAGGTTTGACAATGGTGTTGGATTCATGTGGTCATCAATCATCCACATGGGAACAACTATATGGTATTGACCCTGATTTTGCTAACATCTATAGTGATTTGGTAGAAGGCAAGTTTGTCTCTGATTTTCAATTGTAGGATGGGTTGCTTTGCCATGTTGGTCATATATGTGTACCCACTGAGGAATGAAATAAAATGATACGGGAAGCTCACTACAGTCATGTTGTAGGACATTTTGGTATTGGTAAAAGTATTGTTATCCTTCGTAAGTATTTCTATTGACCAAAAATGAAGTAGGATATAATTTCATGTATACAAGCTTGTGCAGCCTGTGTAATTGCAAAGCCAAAAAACTGTAAGTTGGGTCTATACTTACTATTACCTATTCCTGATAAGCCATGGCAGTCTATTTCAATGGATTTTATGTCTGGGATTCCAACTACCAGGCGGGGGCATGATTGTGTATATGTTGTAGTAGATAGGTTTTTAAAAATGGCTATCATGGTAGCATGTAAAAAGATGATTTCTGCAGAAGAGACTGCCAAGTTATTTTTTGAATATGTTTGGGTTCATTTTGGTCTTCCCAAAAGCATTATTTCTGATAGGGATTGTAGGTTCATCAACAAATTTTGGTCTGCACTATGGGCTAAAATAGACACAAAGTTGACAAAGTCCACAACATTCCATCCCGAAACAGATGGGCACACAGAAGTGGTGAATTAGATGATCATTCATATCTTACATATGTATTATTCAAAACATCCTCACACATGGGATGAAATGTTACCTTGCGTGCAACATAGCTACAACTGTGCACTCCATAGTACTACAGGGCATAGTCCATTTGAGGTTTGTCTTGGGTATCAGCCATTGGCACCTATGGATGTAGCACTACCAATTTTGTAATCTGATAGTCTATTGAATGCTGACAATGAGGTAGATAAAGCAGAAAAATTCATTGATAACATTAGACAACTACAACAACAAGTTCATGAGATTTTGGAGTAGAGTAATCAAAAGTATAAGGAAAGCATGATAAACATACTAGAAATCCTCATCACTTTCAGATTGGTGACAAGGTATGGTTACATCTTCAGAAAGAGCACCTTCACAGACCAAATAGGAAGCTTCATCCTCTCCATTATGGCATGTATACTATTGTGAAGCAAGTTGGTGAGAATGCTTTTGAACTTAATTTGCCATCCTTCTTGGGCCTGCATCTAGTTTTCAATGTGGAACTATTGAGACCCTATTTTACTCCTTTGTTGGACATTTCCTAAGCTACTAAACACATACAAGCTGCATAATTATCTACTACTATTCCAGTCCAGTTTGACCATGTTATTGAAGTCATTTCAAAGACTTTGAGAAATCAGAACATTCCTCTTTATCGGGTAGTTCGAGTTGGTCAGCATCCTCATCAAGGCAAGTGGTTCACTAAGGAAAAAATTGAATCTAAATCTCCTCACTTGTTGCAGTTGGTTAGTGTAATGGGGCCCATTGCCTCTCAAGGAGGGAGGAATGATCGGGATGGAATTGGGAAATTCTGAAATATTATTTTTCAGTATTTTCTGTCTCAGTAAACTATAGTTTTTAAGGTCTTCGGGGCATTTATGGGATTGTCTCCTCCAAGGAAGTGTAATAAACAATAGTTTCACTTCCTAGATTTGGGTCTACAATTCTGGATTATCTTTCTAATGAATTAAATGGTTTGCAAATCAGACCTAGGACTAGAAAGTTATGCCTTCTCCAAGTAGGCCTAAAATTTTATATAGTTTTTTGAAAATTTTGGTAGTTTTAATACGTTTATTTGTAATAAACATTATGAGGACTCTTCATTTCATTTCCAAGAGATTCTCATGACTCTTGGGAACATTCATGTTTTTATAAACTCCAATTTTGAATAGAATGGATTACTTTTTGGTTTGCGATTCTATTGTTCATCTTTATTGTTTTTATTGAATTCAACAATACCGCAGGTTTCACACCAGGTATTGTAACCTGATTTCTTAATTTAGATCACATTAGTTGCTTATCTAAAAAAGCATTATTTTCATGTGTCGTGCTTGATTACCTAAATGTCAGAGTTGGATTGCACTGAAATGTGTGCATTGCGGAGATGTTTGTATACCACACTAATGTCTCATGAATATTTATGAATAGTGTTGGTCATTAAAATGTTACAGTTTCTACTTTTCACATTGTTACTCCCCTTTGCATTCACACCGATGTCGGGGTGACTGTAAATCCCTTAAAAATTTAAGTTTTAATTCATTCTCTTGATCTTTGAACTCTCTTGTATTTTGGAAAGAGATCTACACTCCATTTTATTTTTCCTTGAACATTTTCATATAATTCTAGTCTACCATTATCAAGTTTTCTCTTCTCACAACCTCACCACTTTTCCATCCATAATTATTCTCCAAAAAATCTCTATCAACTTAGAAGTTGTTTTTATTCCTAATTCCAACAGGCTACATTTCTTCTGGTTTAGAAACAGGGTTACTATCTGGGTTTTAATATTTGATATATTTTTTTTACGCTGGAATATCATCCATTTTCCTTTCATTTCTATTTTATCTATAAACCTATAGATATAGGTTTTTTGTGGAGGAGGAAGCACCAAACCAAGGTTTTGAGTGAGGGAAACCTTTACAAAGCTCCCCATCATTTTTTCCTGGTCTTTTATGTGTAGCTACTAGCATGAAGAGGATCGTTACTATTGTCAGAACTTTGTTTTGTAGATTCTGGTAATGTTTGCATGCTTCCTCATAGTTTTTTTTTATTTCTTTAGTTATATATACATATATATATACATATACATATACATATATATATATATACATATATATATGTATATACATATGTATATACATATGTGTATATATATATATATATATATATATATATATATGTATATAGATATGTATATATGTATATATATATGTATATATGTATATATATGTATATATGTATATATATATGTATATGTATATATATGTATATGTATATATATGTATATGTATATATATATATGTATATATGTATATATATATATATATATATATATATATATATAATTCCTTTATGTTTTCTACTTTCATCGTATTTAGTTCCAAGAATAGAGTGCATTGCATTCTATACATTCTATTACTAGTTACCATGTTCTGTTTGTACAAGATACTTGCACAACACACTATTGTACTAGACCCACATGTATGTCCTATAAAAAGAGATTATAGAGTTTTCTATAAGGTCTCTATAAGTTATAATTTAATCTTCTATGAACTAAATGGTTTCACTAATTAATGTAGTTTGTTAAATGCTCATTCCCCTTAACAATGAACAAGTTGAAAGGTCGTAGTTACCCAAGGATTTATTCCAAGTGGAGATTTGAGGCTCAGACCCTTGAGGGGTTTGGTTAACCTTCCTATTGGTTTTTTTTTTCAAACTATACATTTAGGTGAAATAAATTTAAATTCACCTCCTAGTTTTAAACAGTTAAAATATTTCAATTTTCAAACTTTGAAACCTTTTTTATCTTCCTATCTTGTGTTTTCTAAATTTGCCTGAGTGTTGCAATGCTCTTCTATGAGCTTTACTATCCATACTAATAAAGAATATGTAGTTGGGAGAAGTTCAATATTGGGCATTCCTCCAAACTGTTATATCTAGAAACTATGATCCCTTTGCTCCTAAATATTTTCCTCCAAGATTTGAGACTTATTCTATGTCAAACTCTTATTCGAATTCTCTATATAAAAACCTTCCTTGGTATCCTCCTTTCCACCATGATGGTTCTCTAAGGTTTGTTGTCATTAATAAAGGTGAATGTTGTTTTGGTTGTTACTGATGTCAACACACCTTTGTTGACTTATTCTGTTATACATTCTAAGATGTAATTAACACTATTTTGGTTTGTGTTTCTCTACATAGACATATATGATTATGTATTTTGGATAGTATGTTGTGGTATCCTTGATATACCTATATTTAGTTTTTAATGATTTTTGGTGCTATGGTCATATTACATTATTGGTCTGGTAACTCAGTCTACCAGTTACTCTATTTTTCTGAAACAATACAAATAATCGGTTGGTCCGAATTTCAACAAATAAATGTTTTTGGTGCTACAAATCTAGGACAAGAATAAGGAATAATTGAAGCATATAAAATCAAGTGGATATTATATTAAAAAATGTTTTGGTAGACATATGGAAGTAGACTTGGAGTATATTTTGGATGCAACATGTACTGATTTACCCCATCTGACTAATTAATGTTTGGAATTGGCTGACACAATATAAGGGTGAGAACCATATATTACCAAAATGTTATTAAAAATTTTGTAGGACATCTAAATGACTTTGTAATATAAAAATGGTTATAAGACATCTAAATGACTTTGTAATATGAAAACGGTTGCAAGACATGCAAATGATGTTACAATTTTAAAAATTCCAAGACATCCAAATAACTTTGTAATGAAACTTTAATCTTCTTATTGTTTCTTATGTTCAAACCTTTACTCTACGCATTGTAGCAACAATATAACAATGAAAGAATTAAGCATTCAACACAATTTTACAAGTGAACACCATATTTATGTGGAAAACCCAATGAGAAAAAACCGTTATGAGAGTAATCTTCAATATATGAATAATTTACACAACTTGTTTTAGTGATGCAACCCAAAGAAGCAACTAATCCATGAAATGCAGGTTTTATGGCTACGTTAAAGGAAATTTACTATTCCCTAATAATGATGAATCTTAGAAAATGAGGCTAGAATGTCAAAATGATATGAAGAAAAAACTAATGTCCACCACAACTTAAATTGACCATTAACAACCTTCAACATACTAATTTAAAAATATGCCAGGCACTTCTAAATGTAGATACCTTCAAATCATTCTTATGACAATCATTAGGCATTTTCTTGAATAATTCACACCTCAACACATTTCAACAACTTTAAAACCTTTCAAATGATTTGATTTTACAATTATATCCTTTTCAAGCTCAAACAATCTTCTCCATGCCATCAATAATAAAATTTATGAACATGAAACATGAAACTACCACATAGGTCAACCCTAAATACATTCACAGTGGAAAGAAAGTATAAGTGGACCATGCCAAGGGATTAAAAGACCCAAAACACATTAAAATGCTTCTAAAAGATGGACAAAATCAATGTCACAATCAAACTAGGTCTTCTAGACAACAACTTATCCTCTCAAACATTTGATTCAATCGCTGAATTACTACTAGAATAGTCTGGAAACATCATGTAGATCATCAAAAAGAAATATCAAATAATATTTATCAATATTACAACACCATCCATACATATATAATTAGGTCCAAATAAGTTGGTACAAATAATCTGAATTTGAGAAACCTAGTACCATATACAACCAATCAACTAGTCTTGAGATATAGCTATTAGAATCATGCTTGCAGTACAACTGAATAACTAACTCTTGGAGGGAAGTAATATGCAAAAAATATGAGTACATTCCCCAAATTAAAATATCATAGACTAAATTATAGAACATTCTTCTCATTTCTCCTAGAAACCCACAATACTATAAAAAACATATAGTCTGGTTCGTAGTCATTTCTAACTTTCACTACAGAATGAATCAATGCATGAAACTTTGGATTTAGCACCATCCAAGATCTATGAAACCAAATTCAACTATGCATAAACACATCTTCAAGAATAGAGAAAGACAAAGAAAATCTCTAGGCTAGAGACATTAATGTTGGCCCACAATGTACTAAGAAACAACATTCTATTAATGAAAATAATGAACATCATAACATCACACTTAAGAACATTTTATGATCCAAACACTTTATCATCCAACCATAAAAATTGGTCACCAAAGATAGGTTGATGTCACTTGCAACACATATTTGTCCATGAATGTCAGCATGATTTGACACCGATATCAATGCATAGCTCACCAACAACACCTGTTTCCTTCATCATAGTTTGAAACCATTGTCGGTATAATGCTCCATAGGTTGTCATAAAAGAAGACACACATACTAATCTCTGTCAACCATCATACTATATTTTATGTCTTTGACAACAATATCCTTCAAATGTCTTCAATAATCAGCTCCATGTGATCAAAATTTATATGCCTTCAACAATTAGCTTCATGGGATCAACATCTATATGTAGTTAACAATCAGCTCCATGTGATTAGCATCCATACATCTTCAAAAATTAGCTTCATATGTCAACAACATACTGAAACAATCTCCCATATTCATATTTATCAATCCATCACATTGTCATCTTCATCTTTGTCATTTTATCAGGTTGACATCAATGATAATACAACAACATAGTGCAGCAATATCTCCATCAAGTTAACATCAGTGACAACATAATGCAACCATTTTACCATTAAAATTATAATTTTAGTGTCTTATTCATGATCTATTCATCATTTTTAGTCACTAGATTATGCATTAAAAATATGGAATAGAAATTTAGAACCTCCTATAAGGATAAAACACTCATGTAAAATGATGTTAATTATGTGCAAGATCATAGAATTTTATTTCTTAGCTCAAGATCTTATTTTATTTATTTTCATTTTGACCATTTAAAGCTTTGATTTTGCATTTACAATAATTGAATATGTTGTTTTTTTCATGATTAATTTGTTAGATTTTTTCTTCAATATTATTTTTATGTTCAAAATTTTATCTTATTGGTAAAAGTGCAATTTTTTCAAGATAATATAGTTCTTGAATGTTGGCAATATTTACAGCATATCCCCATGTATTTCCAACTACATAATAATAATGCAAACAAACATGAAGATAATAAAACTTATCAAAAAAATATTATTTGTACCATTTTCAATCCTAATTTATACTTAAACTCATTATTCAAACTTAAAAAGTAAAAATTGCTAAAGTTGCTAACACGTTTTATAATTTTGCATTTTTTTCAACATTATTATTTTCAGCTAAACCTTTTCAACTTTTTTCTTTTTATTTCATTTAGTTTTCTATTTATGAATATTAAAATTCATATAATATTTCACTCCAAGCCCAAAATTGACTAACCTATAGATTGATGGAAGTTTACCATTCATGTAGAAATTTTTTGACAAACTTTTCCCTTGTGACAAATTTTTCCTACTTTGTGAGGACATTGATTATTTCTCATTTTTTCATTTTTAAAAAAAAATTTCTCAATCCCTTTATGTATACACAAAATTATCACACATAGTTTCACGTAATTCATCCACCAAATTTCTCAGATTTTTATTTGTGCTACCTAAGTCCTTTTTATTAGGACTATCATAACTGTTTTTTCTCATAATTGTACTCTTGTGAATTTGTGCTCCCAGTTTGGAGAAATTACTTGATTATATTGATGGTATCTCTTGATCCTGGTGATTTTTCAGAGGACCTATGATAAGATCTTTTTTCTTGTTAATGGACAGGACTAAACTATCATAGGCATGATAACAATCCTATAAGGGGTTTGATGATAAAAAAATGTTTGATATTTCAGATAACTAGTTAAGATTTTCTTTTCACTATTATTATCCCTTTTGTATTTTGCATAATAATCATGTTTCTTACATGATGGTTTACCTTGTGTATTATTACAATGATGAAATATCTTTATCTTTAGGATTTCACAAGAAAAGACCAAAGATTTATTTACTAAAGTATTAAATATATTTACAATAGTCTTGGTTGAGTGTTATTATCCTCTTCGCAAAGATAGTTGTAAAGCTCTTGAAAGATCTTTGCTTTGTAGTATATGACATATGTTTCCCTTTGTGTCCTCAAGAATACCCTTAAACAAATTTTGAAATTTCTCTACTATGGAGATTTTCTTAGTAATAATCTTGATAATACTCATTGACACTTTACTAATGAGATTTTTAAGTGTAATAGTCCTATAAGGTTTCATATCAATCAACTCAATCTCTTGAGTAACATGACAACCCTGTGGAAATCAGTCTTCAAATCATTCCCTTTTAATCCTTAATTTCACTTATACCAGTTCTCTTCCCACTTCAAGAGTATAATAGGACCCTTTAATGAGATAATCATAACTACTAGTTTTCTTAACAATCCAAACAAAGGATTTGACCATTATAATTAAAACCATTGTATTCTTATAACAACCACACAATTGTTATGACAACATTTCATTCATATTATGAGCCTACGTCTTTGGTGTAATCTAGTAATGCTCTCTCAAGTGACTATACCTTGGAAGGTCTATTAATAATTCACAACCTTAAGGCTTTACCTAACCCTCACGGTCAGCGGAGGAGGCTTAAGTCTTGGGTATTCTCCCCAAGGTTTTGGGTTCAAGTCCGAGGTCTGAATTAAAGTGATGCACTTGTATTCCGGGCATGCTGGTGCATCCCGAGGGGGATTATTCTCTCCCTAGCTCACCTTAGGTATTCAAATTACGGGCTGCTAGGCGCTATGCTGGGTTGTGGGGACACCTCTTAGGAAAAAATAATAATTCATGACCTTAACTACCATACTCAAAATTATTAAAGTAAAACCATACAATCCAACAAATATTAGATCTAAATTGACTAACACAAGGTATCAAACATCATTAGAATCACTAGTAAAAATATAATTTGATTTTAGAATTTGGTGACTTTCTATTGATAATCAAACTTTAGTTTTGATTTTTTTTTAAGATCAATTGGAGTAAAAGAAAACTTAATATGAAATGCATAGATTTTGCTTATAATCACTGATCTTTTTTACCTAGAAAAACTAGGTAATAATATGATTTAACTAATCTTTTTGACCTAAAAAAACTAGGTAATAATATGATGTAACATAAAATCATTGAGATATTTAGTTGGTATAATATAGGTGCCTAGATACTATCCCATACATGTGGTCTTCAAACATATAGCATTGAGTGTGGAGAATGGGCTTCACTAATTGCTTCAAAAGATAACATGATTTTTAAATTAAAAATTATAATATTTAATAGTTTTTCACTTTAATTAAATCTCTCTGGTATGTGTGAACTCTTGAAAATGATATCATCACATTAACTAACTTTCTTTTGATACTCTTTATCCTTACAAAATGCCAAAAATGAGTCATAAGGAGACTTTTAACATAACATGAAGTTTTCCTTTATTAACCAAGTTGCTATATTTATACTAAACAACGGCAAATTAGATATTTAGATTGTTCAGTTCCTTTTGAATCGAAACTTTTGGCACCGAGTGTTGTGATTGATATTGTTTCTTTTAGGGTTCTTATGATTACTTTCATGGTTTTATGGCTTGTAAAGGAATTTATGGTAGTTTTGGACATTGTAAGATAATTAAATATGTTGAACAGTAACAATGATAACTATATTCTGATCGATTGTCAATTACTCATCTAATGAAATATATTTTCTATTTCAAGACATACATAATCATGATAACCTTCACAACAACATCCGATAATATGATCCAATAAAATATAACCACAAAACTTTTTGCACATTATATTTAAACATTGATAATTGACCTGTCAAGTAAATGGATAATCTACAATTGAAATTCTCTTCATGACATTCATAGAAGAGACCAAAATGATCTTTAACAAAATAATCAAGAAAATCTCCATATTAACCAAGAAACCGAGTGAAACAATGTGATACATATGCAAACAATACTCTCAATCGAATGCCATTCAACACATATCAAGTGGACAACCAAATCATAAAAATAATTCAACACTTACCACAGTATATGAAGGCATCCAAAACATGCTAAGTCAGCTAAGACCTAGAAGAATCAAATAAACTTACCAACCATAACCTGTGCTATCCAATCTAAGCTGAAAACTAAAAGGGTTTGGAAATTTACTCAATATTTCAAGTTTGAAAGGAGTTCTCCTGTTTTCTCCGCATAGATTTCATCGATAATCAGTATATAAGCAATCCTATTTAGATATAAGGGCCTGTGAACCTATCCAACATTCACTGTGCACAGAAAATACATTTACAAAAATGTTTTTAATTAAACATACAAGAGCCATTTGAACAAAGAACTTGAGCAACATAATGTTGTTTACAAAGCCTAGAAGGAATTGCTGAGAGTCATTTGGAAAGTGTAAAAAGAACAGTAAAGAGTTACAAGAATAGACCACAGAATTGAAGCATGCGAGATAACATGTGTTCACTGCTAAGTCTATAAATATATTAAATATTCATGATATATATACCAGATTCGAGTCTTGAGTTGTGCTCAAGTATTGAGCTACGCTACAAAATTACATTAGCTGAATATTTGAGTGAAGAACATTTGCCAAGCAAAATTTGGATAACACGCCCAAAATTTTAGGGATAACTACCTTAGCTACAGAGTGAAATATAATCGATAACTCTCAGGAGACATAATGCATCAGAATAATCTAGACAAAATATTGTTCCATCTTCTGAAATATTTCCTCTTCTCTCTGGACCTTCATTTTAACGTTTCAAAGCACAGGTGTTCTACGAATGTAAATCCTGAGACGCCCTCCCTGAATGCAGAAATTGTACTTTGTTAGTTATCAAATCCCAATTGCTATGGCATGCAATCAACGCCTAGGTTTTATAGCAGAGGTAAAATTGATAATGGTTTTTGAAGTTGACAATTAGTTAAGAGAAATGCATAAAAATCTTACTAAATTTAACAACCCCAACCCATATTCTTCATTGTAGTTAATCCATTTCTTTTTATATGGGTCTATTCAAGCTTTTGAATAGATAATATTAAGGTCTACAAGAAGGTTACTGTAATTAAAAAATATACGAATTCCAAAAACTTGCATTCCCCTAAACTAATAACAATGCAAATGAATCATACTTACAAAAAGCAAAGTAATCCATTTGATCCATCTGTTTCAGTCGTTTCAACGTCCGAAAAGTTTACACAAACCATATAAAATTGCAGCTACGCCGCCTACAACTACAGTTGCTGCTATCTCTTCCAGAGAGGGTGGAGATGGTGGTTGTCTCCCTCGCTCCGACCTGAAAGATGTTTGCGGCGCCTCCATCTCTCGACCATATGAAATAACGTTTTCTCCACCTGAGGGAAGAATTGCCAAAGCATTGTGCGCCGCCTTTTCACTTTCTTCCTCCACCGTAGATGATAAAGATGACTTCTTCAGCGTTCTTATAGGGGGCTCACTATATTGCACAGCCTCGTGCCGCTTCTCACTCGCAGAGGCATATGGCGTTGCCTTTTCAATTTCTTGGTCCACCTTTAATGGTGGGTTCCTCAGCGTTCTTATGTTTGGCGCCCACCCGTTACGCCATCTTACTCTTGGAAAGTAGTCATTCCTGCCCATTAGATTCCTCAAATGCGGTGCTGGAGGTGCCCGGGAGAGTGGTGTGTAATAGTATTTCACCGTTATTTTGGGGACGCCGGCGTTTCTGAAGAGCCACAGTCGTCTGTTGTCATTCGACCACAGTGTACCGCCTTCGTCGCTGGCAACAGCTATCGGTGGAAAGTCGCTCGCATGGAGTCGACCTAAGCCAAAGTCACGTAAAGCATCCTCTAAGAGAAACTCCCTTGCACTTTCGAGATTAAAATGATCTGCAATGGTATCCTGAGTGAACCTGAGCTGCTCAGGACTCACCTTCACTATTTTGTAACTCATGACAACAATGATTCGTCTATGATGGATGAATTACAACACACTTTGTTTCAATGGCTTTGATTTTGCTCTATATAAAGCAATTGTTCGATCGCAGTGCTCCTCATTGTCACAATCGCATTCAATCCCACAGCTCTTTCGCACGATTGATTGCAGATTAACAAATTCTGTTAATATTTTTGGAGGCAGGGAGAAGATTTCAAGAAGATTTTGTTTTAGCTCAATCTATCTTCATTTATGCCATATCACACCTCGAATTCCGATTCTCTGACATTTTGACTTGGTGGGATGTAATGAAATATTTGGTTTCTGCTCTTATTAAAACGACAAGATTTGGATGTTGGAGAATGCCTTGCTTTTTTTTTTTTTTCCAAAATCTTATTTGGATGACTCTGAAGATCATTTCATTTTACTGTTACTATATGTACTAAGGGTAGTCTCATATTACTGTCACCATTATATGTAGACCCAAAAACATATGACTAGTATAGTGGACTATAAAAGATCTTTTTCTTTCTTTTTCTTTTTTTAATTTAATATTTTAATTTTGTGATTCAATTTAAATCAATTGACTGTTAACAAGAAATGAAAATCTGGATGACATAAATTTATTATATAGATACAAAGAATCTAAAATTAGAAAATAATTATAAATTAGTAATATTTGCAAAAATTTCAAATTTACTAAACGAATTTCTAAACTCGTATGTTTTATTTGAAAAAAGATTCTAAACTATTAATAATATAGAGTAAATCATCTTAAAAACTTTTGTGTCACAAAAAGAATATAAAATTACAAAATAATTATAAATTAGCAATATATAAAAAAATCTCAAATTAACCAACCAAGTTTAAGAACATATTCTTTATTTTAAAAGGATTAGATAAATTAATATAATATATAATAAAAAGTATAAAAATTTATTAACAAATTTCTAATTGAAAATATTCTAAATTAATAATATACAAAGAAAATTTTATTTGTGATTAAAATAATTATAAATTAGTAATATCTACAAAAATTTCAAATTAAATTTATAAAACAAAAACATATTTATTGTAAAATAACATATATTTATCATGCATATTATAAAATAACATATATTTATATTATTAAATAAAATACAATATTTTCTATAACAAAATTTGATGGTTTATTAGTAAATTTAAGTGTCATATTTACGGTTTTATAAAAATTTAACCTGTCAATCCATACAGTCCAACGAATTTCCAGCCTGTCATATATAGTTCAAAAGTGCAAAAACGGCCAATATGGCCATCAAATTCCAAGTCTGCTGGAGAGTGCCTTGGCTTTTTTGATTTTCCTTTTCTTTTTCAAAAATCTTATTTGGATGCCTCATTGTCTGCATGTCTCTCAACTTTTTCTTGAAACAATAAAAATATTAACCAATGTACTTAAGGAGTGTCGTATATGAACCACAAGTGTGAAAGACGGGGGTTTGCGTTGCTAATAAATCATGGATCGACAATTGTAATTGTATAATTTGTTAGGAATAAGGTGTCTCAACCTTGGATAATTCCTATTCTTATTATTTGTTTTGTAAAATGTATTTTCTTGCAAATAATGTAATTAAGTGTGAGTGTACATGTCTAGTTGGCATGTTGAT
>MU227582.1:1709507-1722650 GCA_018584345.1 Thuja plicata | reverse complement strand
TCATGGCTGAAATGGTTATGACGGATTCCTATGACACGTAAGAGCTATTTCTAGGAGATTTCAATGACAAGTGAAGACATGCAAGACATGTGGCAACTGATAAAGTTGAGTACTTTACACTCTTCCTATTTTCTTAGAGAATGGTAAAACCCTAATACGGCTATCCTTGGAAGTTGCCCTAAAAAGTAAAGTGCATGATATAAGTGTTTTTTAGGGTTACAGGAAAAGATACAAAAAGAGTGTATTGTTGGTATGATCTGGTGCTACTGGATTTGTCTTAGAGTGTCAATTGTCTCTTGAAAGAACTTGCATTGCAAGTGTGTTGTAACCGTTGTGTTGAAGATAATACATTGTGCAGGTTTTGGAGTGTTGGGGTTTTTTACCGAAAGGTTTTCCCCAGGGTAAATCATTGTGTCATTCTCTATTTTTTGTATGCTTGGTATGTGGCTGAAATATCTTTGTTAAAGTAGTTAATGAATTTGAAATTGTAAGGATTTAAAAGAATTTGCACAATACTTTCCAATAGAGATTAGTGTAGGAAGCTATTTTCGTACCTGAGTTTCCTTACATAATTTATTTTGTATATATTTATGGAATATGCAAGGTCAATTGGTAACAATTTAGCAAATGATATTTGTGTAACAAAAGTTTTAATGGGACACCAAAATGGAGGGAGTGGGAGGAGGAGAAAGAGAAATTTTGAGTTTGAATACGAGTGGGAAATAGAGCTCACAGGCGTCTGATTTAGTTGCAAGAGCTGGTGATGGTGGCACTTTGGCAGACTAGGAAAAGGAAGACACAAAAAACAATGTTGGGGTCCCACTCGACAGACAGAATCATCTAGGAAAAGAGGAGGTGGGGTCAAAAGGGCATCTTCCAGCTCAGTTCGAGCCCCAACTTGGCATCAAGGAAGATTCAGCTTGGCATCATCCTTGGTCAACTTTATTTGGGATTAAACCAACAGGAAAGTCTATTTTCCTGGTTATAAAAGACCTATCAGAGAAGGAAAAAGGAAAGGTTTCTATTTCTTTACCAGATGAACTGATTGACCACAATATCGTAACTATGTCTCTTACTTTGGTGGGAAAATTCGCTGGCTCTAGGCTAAATATTGATATTGTTAGGTCCTTTGCTAGAAATAAATGGAACCTAAAAGCCCAAGTGGAAATCAAAGCCATGGAAAAGGGATTTTTATCCTTTGAGTTTTCTTGCCAAGAAGACTTAGCCAAGATCCTGTGTGCTGGGGCGTGGACTATTGGGAAATCATCTTTACCCTTGCAGAGGAAGTCTCCAAATCTGGACCTTAATGCTTCCTTTTATACCCAAGCCCCGGTTTAGGTTAGGCTACCAGAGCTTCCCATGGAATTCTAGTTTGAAGATGTCTTTGCTGGTATAGCAAAATCCTTTAGAGAGCTTCTTTCGATAGACCCAGTGAAGGTGAATCAACAACGCCTTACCTATGCTCAAATCTGTATAGGAGTGGAAGAGGGGAAAGATATGCTAGAAGTCATAGAGATTCATTCAAATTTAGGCAAAAGACTAAAAAAATTGGAATATGAAAGCGTTCCTTTTGCATGCTTTCAATGCAAGAAGGCATGGAATATGGCCAAGAAATGTCCCACTATAGCTAAGGATAAAGCTAGGAAAGCATAGAAGTTAGGGGGTACGACCAAGGAAAATGTTCCTGGAATATCTAACTTAGGGCACCAGGCTTCTCTTATTTGGAGGAAAAAGGACCCCGAGATCCCTATGCACAAATAAGGAGGCTTTGGGGCCCCCTCCATCGAGGCCATGGGGGAACCCCATCAAGGCTCTACCGGTGGTTCACAGAGCCTGGAACTATTGTCATTTGTGGAGGCGGAACCAGTTTTGAAAGGTATCAACTTTACCACCATGAAGGAGCTAGACTATGTGGTAGAGTCTCCTAAGTCCCTCTCTTTGATGGCTCTGTGTTCCCCTGAACCTTCCTGGGAGATTGGGGTTTTCCTACCAATGCATAACATCCCGGTGGATGAGAACACTCTTGTGCCGCCCATTAGGAATTCTTTGGTGTCACCTTCTCTTGAGTTGAAATGCTAGGAGCAGGTTCACAAAATGGAAGCTCTATTAAAATCGGCCACTCTTGGGCAGTTTACTAAAATGGAAGAACTCTTTTCTTACACAAGGAAGGGAAGGAGGGAGATAGGACCACAGTCAAAAATAAAAAGAGCAATAGAGAACCCTCCCTGATCTCTCTTGTAGCTACTAGGAGTAAGAATAAAGCAGATCTGGGTGCCAAAACCAAAACCCCAAGGCAGGAAAAATTGAGTGAGATCTGACAAGAAGAAGCTTGTAAGAACATTGTGGATGGAACCCAAAAGACCATCCAAGCAGCCTGTACCTCCAATTATTAATGAATTTAATCTCCTGGAATGTTCATGGTCTTAATGGACCACATAAGTAGGATGTTATAAGAAATATGATTAGGGATCATAGACCCGATGTCATGCTCATACAAGAAACCAAGATGAAAAAGGACAAACTGGAATGCATTAAGTTCTATATAAGAATATGGATAGGGTGGCAACTAGCTCAGAAGGTGCTTTTGGTCGGATGCTGACTCTGTGGAACTCTTCAATTTTGAAGGTGGATATTGTCTACGAAGAAGGTAATGTGCTTCTGCTCAATCTCACTAATATTAAGAATAAGGAAAGTTGGTTCATTATGAGTATCTATGCTCCCAATTCAAAAAAAGGGTGAAGGTCATTTTGGGATAAACTTAGAAATATTGTGACTATGTTTAATCTTTCTAAATGCATTATCATAGGTGATTTCAACACCCCTTTAAAAGAAGGGGAGAAATTGGGTGGGATACCCCTAATCTGGAAAGGAGGTAGGATCTCATGGATTTTATCAATGACCATGGCCTCTTAGATGTTGATTTTCAAGGGGCAAATTTCACCTGGAGTAATAGGAGAACGGGGATGGAGTGTATCCATGTTAAACTAGACAGAGCTTTGATCACAATGGATTGGGTGAACTCCTTCAACTACACCCTCTCTGCTCTGGTGCGTATCGGATCCAATCATTCCCCCTTTCTCTTATTATGGACCCTTTTATTAAGCAAAGAAATTTCCCCTTCAGATTTGAGATGATGTGGACTACTCACCCTAATATAAATAGCAAGATCAAAGAATGGTGGGATATTGAGGTTAAAGGATCGGCTATTTTTAGAGTAGCCAAAAAACTTAGAAATGTTAAGTTAAACATTAAGATCTAGAACAAGAGGGAATTCAGGAACTTTTTTGCATCCAAAGAGAAGGTCATTTCTGACCTGGGTATAATCCAAGAGGAAATACAGAGAGATGGATATGATGAGACCAACCTGAATCAAGAGAAACTTTTGCTCTTGAAGTATCACAATGTGATTGGTAAGGAGGAAATGTATTGGAAGTAGAGATCCAGATCCATATGGCTGAGGGAAGGAGACCAAAATACCCATTTCTTTCAGTTATCCACCATGAAACACAGGGAAGCTAACAGAATCAGTAGCATTAGAAGGGGGATCCGAACCTTGAAGGAGGATAATGATATCTCTTTAGCTACTGTAGACTTCTTTAAATCCCTCCTATCTAGAGACCTCAACCTCCAGGACCTGGATCAGGAGACCCTCTTGAGCAATATCCCATCTATCATTTTGGATCTCTAGAACAAATCTTTGACCACTATTCCCAATAGTGATGATGTTTTAAGAAAGCTCTGGATTCTCTCCGGAGAGACAAGGCCCCGGGACCCGATGGCTTTCCCATGTTCTTCTTCCACAAGTATTGGGAAATTGTTAAATCTGATGTGATCAAAGCTATGCAAGAATTCTTCGGGTCCAAGAATCTCCTCAAAGAACTCAACGCTACTTTTATGGTTCTTATTCTGAAAGTCACGGGGGTGGATGCTATGGACCTTTTAAGGCCCATCATTTTATGTAAATTGTTCTACGAGATTATCTCCAAAGTCTTGACTATCAAAATTCTTTAGGCGCTCCCCTTCATTATTGCTCATCAACAATCTGGCTTTGTCCCTGGTCAACAAATCCTAGATTCGGTTATGGTGGTTCACGAAGTCATTTACTCTTTAGAAGTTGGTAAAAGGGAAGGCTTTCTCTTAAGCTTGATCTTTCCAAAGCCTGCGACCGGGTGGACTGGTCCTTTTTGTTGAAAGTTTTGGGTGCTTTTGGCTTTAATAACACTTTCTATTGTATCATCCTTAAGCTCATCTCCTCACCATCTTTCTTTCTCTTGGTTAATGGATCTCCTTCAGATTTCTTTAAAGCTTCTTGGGGTCTAAGACAAGGGGATCCTCTATCACCTATCCTTTTTATTATCTTGGCTGAGTGCCTTGGAAGGTTGGTTTCTTCTCATAAGTTATCTGGGAGGTTGAAAGGCACCAGACCTTTTTCTAGTTTGTACATCTTCTCTCATCAATAATTCATTGATGACACCATCTTGGGTGGAGAAGCCTTGGTTATGGAGGCCAGAACTGTTAAACATTTACTGGATTCCTATACTAGGGCCACAGGCCAATCTATCAACTGGTGTAAGAGCTCCCTCTTTTTTATTAACACACTGGAGTCCAGACAAAGAAGAATGGTGGATATTTTAGGGTATAGTATTGGTTCTCTTCCATCTACCTACTTGGGCCTTCCTTTGGGAGCTAAACCCCCAGAAGCATTCTGGAACAAGCTCATAGACAGATTTAACAAAAAATTGGCAGCCTGGAAGGGAATTCTTCTTAGTCAAGAGAGAAAGATTCATCTGGTCAAGTCCACCCTTCAAAACCTTCCTACTTATACTCTTAGCCTCTTCTCTATTCCAGCTAAAGTGGCTGAAGCTTTGGAAAAATCCAAAGGAGATTTCTTTGGTGTGGGGCTAAAGAGTATAGATGCCTTCCTTTGATTGCTTGGGATAAATTTTGTCTTCCGAAAAAGGCTAGGGGGCTGGGGATTAGGAGGTTTAGGCCTTTCAATAAGGCGCTTCTTTCCAAGAAGATTCGGATGATTTTTCATGGTAAAGGGGAATGGAGGGATTTCATTGAGGACAAATACCTATCCAGTGCTTCTTTGCATTCTTTTTTTAAAAATGATGATATCCCGAATGGCTCTTGTATCTGGAATAGCATCCTCAATGTCAAAGACTTGGCAAAGTCAAAAGAAAAGTGGAAAATAGGAAATGGGTACAATATTAGTTTTTGGCATGATAATTGGATTCTTTCAAGGCCCCTGAAAGATATGGTTTGTTTTAATTCATGGAAGGAGGAATGCATCTTTCGCTTTGGGGACAGAGTGAGTAATTACAGATTGGGTAACTTTTGGGTGGATCTGTCCTCTATTTCCCAGGAGCTGTCTTCATTACTTACAGCTCTCAATGCTATCTTCCTCTCTCAGAAGTAGGATGTTTTGATATGGGAAGCATCCCCTAATGGTTCTTTCACTTTTGCTTTGGCCTTCTCTATTTAGATGCATCTGGAGGTTTCCCCTCCTTGGTTGCAAGCCTGGCTTCCGGGCCTTATCCCTAAAATCAATGTTTTTTACTGGCTTCTTCTTCAAAAATGCATCCTCACTGTCATTAACCTCATCAAGCGGGCTATTCCCATCCCTAACAGGTGTGTCATGTGTTAGGTCAAAGCTGAGTCTGTGCACCACATTTTCATCCATTGTTCTTATGTGCGGGCGGTATGGCATTTATTCCTGTCTCTTTTTGGGTTGTATTAGTGCTTTCCATCCTCTATTAAGGACCTCTTCACCCAAGGGACCCTGCCCTTCAACAATACTTCTTTTCACAAATTATGGTATTGGGTGCTTCCTCACCTCTGTTGGGGTGTTTGGAAGGAACGCAATAACCACATCTTTAGGGATTGTAGTGTCATTCCCAAAATTCTTTTTGAAAAGATACACCATGCTCTCTTGGAAAACTTTGTTATTTGTGGGAATCCTAACCGTTTTGCAGGTGTTGACGATGCTGCTAATCCCTCTAAGACCATTGATAAAAGAAAGCAATGTACCTGGTATCATCCTCTGGATGGTTGGGCAAAAGCCAACTTCGATGGTGCATCCAAGGGCATTCCTAGGAAGGCAGGAAGTGGTGGCATAATTCATAATAGCTATGGCCAGGGCATTTATGTTGTTAGTCTACCATTGGGCACACAAACCAACCACTATGCAGAAGTGAATGCTACCCTCCATGTGACTAAATTGGCTCATGACTTGGGAATCAAAAATCTTTCATTAGAAGGGGATTCTCGAAACATAATCAACTGTCTCAATTTGGAACATATGCTATCATGGACCATTGCTAATATGATTGAGCAAACTCGCTCACTTTTGAACTCCTTTGATAAGGTCCATTTATCCCATGTGTTTAGAGAAGGCAACCAAGTAGTTGACTTGTTTTCCAATTGGGCAGTGAGAACTGAAAAGTAGACACACTAGCTTTACAGAGGTGACCTCCCACATGAAGCGTTGGATTTAGTTTCTTATGACCGAATCCATGGGAAGGAGGGTTTCATAAATATTAATTATGATTATTAGTGCTTTGAAAGGAAATGTCTTTTCCATTATTGAAAAGTATGAGATAGGCGGGAATGGTAATCACTTCAAATCACACCCGCACACTTAAGGAGTACTGAGATGCTTCGACAAAACTTGCCGCTCAAGCCAAGGAAATAGAACTATCTAGAACATATCAGAGAATTTAGGTTTAAGCTTTAGTGTTGCTTCCTATCAGGCTGCATTTCTTGTGATGGGTGGGGAAAGGCATAGGAGGGAACGTGCTAAACATTTGGAAAAATGGAGGCGGTGCACCAAAATATGGAAGTACCTTCAAAGTGGTAGTATTTCCACCTTCATTGAGAGGCTTCACGGTGGGAAGCCAACAATGACAAATATGTTCATCAAAAACTGGAATGAGGGCAATATAGAGATAAATGGAAAAATGTTTACAGTGACCGAGGAGGTTATCTCGGTGGTTATGGGGATTCCTATTGTTGGAAATAAATTCTACAGAGATAGGAAAATTTTGGACTTGGTGATAAGTGACTTTGTCAAAAATGACAAGGAAAAGAAAGAGCTTACCAAGGTCAGCACCCACTACCTTCTGGAAGGGCTGAAGAGACTATGGCAATTTGTGTTAAGAGTCATCATCTACTACATAACACTAGATACCAGGTTTGATAGAATCCACAACTATCACTTTGTCCTAGTGAACCATTTTTGCCATGATATGAAGGTGTCTATTCCCTTTTATTTGTATGCTACAATAAATGTCAACATTAATGGGTATAGCGAGAAGGCCATAGCTAACCCCACCATGCACGAAGGCCTTTTTATTTTAATCTATGAATATTTGAAGGCCCAAACCCTTGGGAAGGAGGTGGTTAAGAAAGATGAGGTGGAGGCCTCTGGTTTGGATTACATCCCCTCGGAGATGGAAGACAGTGATGGTCTGCATTCTGACAATGACGTTGAGTATGAAATGAAAAATAATACTCTGGGTTCATCCTCCAAAAATCAAAGAGTGAGTTTGCAAAGCACTAAAAAAGAGAAACAGGTAACCCCTAAAAAATAGAGCAGCGTGATCATTTCTTCTGAGGAGTACATTGAAGAAGATATGGATACAGAAGATGAGGAGGTCATTTCCAGTGGAAAAGGCACAAAGAGAATACAATCTACCATAGGTACAAACAAAAAAGATAGGAAGAGGGATTTGAGAGATGACCGAAAAGCCCCTGAGGACAAAACCCATAGTGATTCCCCTATTTTGGGTCACAATTTGAAGAGGAAGCTCCAAGATGACTACCAAGACACTAATCAGACTCCCCATTTCCCTAAGCTCTCTCAACCTCATGACACGGAGAAGGATGACAGGCAGGATAATGAGTTTTTTTGTTACATGGAAGAATAGGGCCGAAGATTATTGGGTGGCACAATTTCAATTTTAAAATGGAAAAGATGGGGATTACTAGAGAAATCATAAACCCTAAGGTAATTGAGAGGGAGGGAAGTCGAATCAAGTTGGATGAGCTTATCGACCCTTCTTTAGTGGTGCTTAGTGATAACACTAGGGAGTTTGAAATGGACTTGCTTAATAACTCTCATAATAGCATGGTTGATAATTGCAGAACCATCAAATAGTTATTCTATGAAGTGGAGGACCTCAAAAAAAGGGCTAATAGCAAGGAAAATGATAAAAGGGAGAAGACTACTGAGGATCAGGAGATAAACAAGAGAGTGCAAAAGTTGGAGGAGAACATGACTAGGGTAGAAGCTACCCTTAAGAATATTGTGGAGCAGAGCTATAATATCCTTAAGGCCTCTAAAGAGCACACCAACACTATCATTGAGAAGTTGGAGGCTAAATTAGATGGGCTGGAGGCGGCCAATATGGAGGTGGAGATAGATCAGAACATTGAATAGAGACCCGACCAGCAAACCAGAGCTACAACCAAGAAGATTAAGGACAAGGACACAGTGCTAAATTTCCAAAAGATTAAGTAGTCTGCGGCCAACATGGAACTTCTCGAAGCCAAGGCGGCCACTTTGATGGTGGACTTGTCATGAGGGTCCCTGGTTTTTTCTACTAACCCTGTTTATTCTGCTTTTGTAGAAGCTGTTAGTTTTTTGCTTTGGCCTTTTGTAGGCCTTCTCTATCTTTTTTGCTTTGCTATGTTTTTAACTGGGCTTTTTGTTACATTTTTCTTGTTTCGGGTTTCAAGAACCCTGTAAAACTTGTTTTACTTAATAAAAAACAAAGGTTTTAATGGAGAAGTGATAGCTTCAATTCAACTATACATTCACTTACAGGATACAAACATGATGTAAACAAAACCCTTGAATCAACAAGATAATTAGGCTCCATTACCAATATAATCATGATATGTTAGAGAGATAGAGAGAGAGAAGAGGAAATGAGTTTTCTCTTTAGCTGAAATTAAGACAATTGCAAACATTAAGTATTAACCCTTGAACCAAAAAATATTCTTTCCATGTGTGATATATGGGACGTTCTCTTCCTAAAAAATAGAGCTTAAGCCCCCTCATGGGACCCCTATCTTAGTGGAGATAATAGAGGGTGGGCCGCTGGCCGACCACTCAACCAATAGTGCACTTTCACTAGACATGAGGGTTTGACAAGGAGGATGTTGCAAAAATACATGATGAAAACATGCGTACATATAGATGAAACAATATTAAGCTTTACTAAAAAAGATTAAGTAATTAACATCAAAGGTTTTTCCATCCAATAAGCCATGGGAGATGCTTGGTCAAGGGTCGGTCACTCTAACGGTACCAGACACTTAAGTTGTAACATAATTAATTAGAAAATTATAATACACAACCAACATAGAGCACTATGATTTAGAGTTTTATATAACGTAGGCTCTTATTTAACCTTGGAAAGATCATGAAAACCCTAGGAATTTGTGTTGGCATACTAATTTCCCCACATTGCATGTATAAACTATAGTCTTTTGTAGTTCTATGCATGAACTAAAAATAGGATTTCCTAATTTAGAATATGCATGCCTATTGCCTCTAAGAATTTTTGTTTTGCATGAATACTTATAGCATGAGGATAATTACTTATCTAGTCTTTTATGCAGATAAAAATAGGTGTTCTAAAAATAAAATTTGCAACGAACTATAGTTATGCATGTGTGTTCTTCTATTTTTAGTTTTTCATTGATTTGTCTAAGACCTTATATAAGAGATGGATTATAATGAAATCTTTGTCTTTAATCTCAATGATCAACTAATCTTTGATCTCGTTATCAAGAAGGTTGCATAATCTCATTTGAGTGAATAAGAGCTTTATCTAATGTTTGTAGCAATTGTGTGTGTTTATTCTTATTTTCTTGATTTGCTAGCATAGCTAGATTTATTTTTCTTCATTTGATATCAGAGCCTTGTTGATCATTTTTTGTGTTAAATAGTTGAAGAAGAAATTAACTATTCTTGAAGTGCGCATAATAAAAAAATAGCTCATCGATATGAAAAAGATAACTTAGAGGTTGCAACCAGCCACTAGGGGAGATCACTAATTTTTTCAAATATTGCAAGTGTATTAAAAAAATTAGAGGGGATCTAAAAATCCAAGCCAAAGCGCAACTCATAGGAGAAAATCCCCAGTAGCCGCTCAAGCTAATTACGCGCACCTAGATCTCGTAAATTGTAAGTCATATTTTGACAATTTTTTCGGTGTAGCTCCGTATGTGAGTTAAGAGCTTAAAGCTAAGGTTTTGGCTTCTAAGTATTCACATATCTCTCTATACAAATTGTCAAACACCAAGTGGTCAAAAAATGAAATTTTCAAAGTGTCGCCTAGAACTTGACCCCTAGACCCCCAATAGCCGACAATGATATATCCAAAAAAAATAGTAGGCCCCCATTTACTAAACATCTGTACACACATATAATTATAAGATTTTTTAAATGTGGGATTGCTCACTATGCAACATTCCCTTTTAATGTAACCACTTGGGTCCTTGTGTTAATCAAGGGCCCATATAATAATACCCCACAAAGGACCCTACAAAATCATAATATCCTTGAGCTATCCTAGGAATACCTTGGATTCCCCCCCCCAAATGAATTAATGTTCCCCTTCTTTCTCTCATCTTGCATGCATCCTCTCATCCATTTTGAGAGCACAACTGTATTCTCTTCAACTTGTGTGTCCTCTCGATGGGGCATCCTTATCCTCATCTCCCACGATCCTTCCTCCTAGTTACTCTTCTAAATGATTGAGGCATATTTTGTAATTCAATAATCTTCTTCCTACCTCTTTGTCTTAATCTTCTTTGAAATTATGCTACTTTGTAACACCATCTCAAAGAGGGGCAAAATGTAGACGTCTAAAAATTAATTAAATTAATAACTCCTATAAATAATCAATAATTTTTTTATATTCATCTAACTATTTAATTTGGTCAATTAAATAGTTTCCCCTCTTGGTATTTGAATGTAATTTAAATACTATCCCAATGTATTTCAACTAAATACATTTGCCTCACAAAAACCTCTTTTTAATAAATTCATATTTATTAAAATTCCCTCACATTCCTAATTATTCTAAACTATAATTAATTCAAATCTAATTTGAATGCTAATCTACACCCAACCTAGAAGCCTACCCTACTCCTACCTATCCCACTTGCTAAACCTACTTTCTCACTTAATCAGATGTCCACTAATCACACTTAAAAGGTGATTCCTAACCTTTTTAGTGCTAATGGAATGCTCACACATGTGTGAGAAACCCATCCCAAGGAAGCCACCCAACTTCCTTAAATGCAACCACCTTCTTCTCCCCCACACATTTCCCTAAGGTTTCTCACACATGTGTGAGAAACCTTGAACCTCACAAGGCATTAAATTCTCCAAATTGACCTCTCCCTAGCTTATGTGTCCCTTATGTGGCTCCTATGCAGATGCCACATAGGTGCCACCTCATCCAATCCCTTCGCTTCCATTGAAAAATCTATAAATAGAGGGCCTTACTCCTTGCAAATAATCTCTCATTTGTACATTATTATCATTCTAGAATAGCTCTAGAATTTCATAGTTGTTTTATGCTTCATGATCTTAGTTCTTTCTTAATTCATTAGCTATCATATGCTAGGATAATTGGTAAATGAATCTTGTTTAAATATTGCATATCATGTTCTAGTTTAGCCTTGCATTCTCATGTTCTCATTATGGGAAGCTTGAGACTAGCTTCTTCATGCTAGTTCTTGAGTTCCCTCATCATCCATTAGATACATTTATAATCTTCATCCATAAGAAAGTAAGAAATCATTTGGGGATTATGAATTTTTGTTTTTGAGAGAGAGAACACCCACAATCATTCTCATGAGCAAATCAAACAATTCTTAGTAGGGTGCAACTTGTTTTAGCTCAATCTCATGTTATGGATTATTTCTTGGTTTTTTTCAAGTTTATTCATGTGCTTTGATATTTATATGTGCTAATCCACTAAAATTTTCATGTTTACGCTTGCTCCCACTAGATTGAAGATTTCCCATACAAGTACTACACGTCTTTTCTGTGAAATTTCAGTAACCCACACTGGCAATCTCTGAAACCCTAAGATGTAATTTTCCACTGGTCCAATCTATCTCAATTGTGATAACTTCTTGAAGTTGAGTTTTGGATCCTTCCCATCAAAGCAATCAATGAGTCTCTTTGTTAAATTAGCATATGAAGTGACTCGATGGTGACCATCCCATGATGCCACCATTTGTGAAAAATTCCCTCCAAGTGTAGAGCTATAAATTTGATTGTTTCATCTTCAGGCATTAGATTGAGTTGGAAGTAGGTATCCACTTTTTATACCCACACTCTTGTTGATGTTTTTCTATAGCCATTAAAAGTATATATGTTTGACTTTCCAATATTCAGCTTGATGTCGTTATTGTGATGGTTATGGCTCTTATAATATCTTAGATCCTCAATTCAACATGGCCCTTGAAGGTTAGCCTACTCCAAATCTAGCATCGAACCAATCTTGTCTCAACTGATCTTGCATCTCCAAAAAGGTATACTCTTTTTCTCTGCATTGTTCAGTCCTTTGAGTAAATGTCGACATCAATGGGCATGTATGGGGCCTCACAATGATAGTATTATCACCATTTCCATTATGATTTCCATTTGTCCTTCATTTTTCCAAAAGATGAACTATTTCACCAATTTGTTGTTATCCTTTTTCCAAAGTCTCACTGAGTTGTTGGCATCCTCTTGTTAACTCATATAAAAAGGTCATCATTTCTGTGCTTGACTTCCCCATCCTATCCAATGATTGGGATCTCCTCAACTTATACATCCAATGTTTCACAACAGGTTGGAAAGATCACCAGCTCTGATACCACTATAATGTACCAATGCCTCTTGTACGACTCCCTAGTCTTCCATACATAGACTGTATGAATCCCTAGTCTTCCATGCACAAACCGTACTACACAACACTAGTCTATAAATTGTACCTTATAGCAAGGTGTTGGAAATAATCAAGACTAGCCAAGTTACTGAGAGGGGAGGGGTGAATCAGTAACTCTTAAAACTTTAAATCATTTCTGCACTTGTATATACTTAACCATTCATTTATCTAATCTACTGCA
>MU227582.1:1677356-1702984 GCA_018584345.1 Thuja plicata | reverse complement strand
GATAAACTTATTCCTGAGTCGGCCTTTCATAAGTAAACAAAATATTACTGAGTCGGTAGAAGCTCGGGTTCCTCAAGCTGGCTCGGTGATCTTCTGATACTCGACATCCACTATAATACTCGGCATCCTCATGCTCTCGGTAAGAGTAGAATCTCGGTCCATACTAGTCCCGAAGTGTAGCTTGGAACTCGGTAGCCGTTGGTGACTCGGTAGATATAGTGTCACTCGGTAACTGCTGGTGAACTGTTCATATGCTCGGTGACCACTGTTCTGCTCAGTTTGAACTATTTAACCGCTGAGCTTTACAAGGTGATTACTGAATGCTCGGTATAAGCTGTGGACTGAGTGATGAGCTCGGTAAGCATTCAGAATCGAATAAGTGTTTTCACTGATGACAAATATAACATAATTCCAACACAAGGATACTCCACCCATACAGTGTTTTTTCTCCACCCGTACGACCAAATTATATGTATGGTCTCCACTTCCACTCACAAGACAATATGATTGTACGACTCAAGTATTTCAATTCCACCATACAACAAGTTTCCACACCTCATATACACTTGATCTGTTCGATGACTCGGCCTTCACTTCTCGCTGCACCCACACTCAATGGCATGATACTCGTGATTGAATACCAACCTTTACCTATATGGGAATGTATCTGCCCCTGTACTTGTACATTAAATGATTAAATTTTTACCCATATGGAAAGGTCAAACATTCACAATGCAAGGTAGTAAGTACATAGACAACAGTTGAATTGTTCAATGTCAACACAATATCACCAATAAAACACCAATGCAATAATAGATAGTATAAAATAATAAATAATCACTGCAAATTATATTTCTAAATCCAAGTAGAATATATAAAGTTATTACAATTTTTTCTATGATGGAGACTTCACAAATAATGCAAATCGGCTGACTAGGGTGGCTGCGAACTATGGAAACCGCAATCGCTAGACTAGGGAGGGTCTTCCACCTCTCAAATAGCATACAGAAACTCAATTCCAATTGGAATCACAAATACAAAAGATAACTCCATGATGCCATCCTACAATGCCAACCACTTCTTTATAAAAGCTTCTAAGAAGATTCCAGAAGGCTACCATAGGCTGACATGACTTATTATTTACTATTTTATTACTTTTTATTTTATAATTAAATTATTTAATTAAAGTAGTCTATATGATATTATTTAGATTTGGGACCACTAAACCAATTAATTTAACTTAATTATTTAATAATGTTGGGGACATTACAAAACTATTTTCAATTACAATGAAGTCAGGCCTACTACCAATGTAGATGCCACCTCAAAAGAGGTGATGCTCGTCCAAGTTGAAAGGACAAAGACATCCCTACTATTAATGCAGATGCCACCTCAAAAAAGAGGTGAAGTCATCCAAGTTGAAAGGAAAAATGCAATCCCACTATTAGTGTAGAAGCCACCTCCAAAAAGAGGCACGAAGCCATAATAGGGAGATTGAAGTCAATAGGATTATCCGTCCAACAAGAAGAATAAAGGTTTTTGTATAACCTCTCATGATTAATGCCAAACTTTGTCCAAACAAAGAGGAGATCCAACTTGTAAGATTTTACGGCCAATGAGATGGGAATATTGTTGCTAATAAAGACAAAGTTATTCCTACTAAATTTGTAGTCATAGGAATCTATCACAGATTGAAAATAGGTTGATTTGCATGAAGAAATTTGTGGATTATGTAAAAGTTGTAGAATTTAACCTACCCCACCAATACACAATTATTTAAGGAAGCTAGATCAACATAAATTATTCTAATCCATCTATATGTAGTTGTGTGAGGAACTTAAATCCAAGTCTTAGAAAATTCTTGAACGTTACAAGCCAAGAGTTTGCACCTCAAAGGAAGATCACTGCATATTGCATCACGATACGAGAGAATCCTACTAAAGTCAAAAGAAAAAGTATGAGACAAGCCCATTGAAGTAAGAAGAAGATGCCAAATTCTTTTTGTTGACACAATCCCGTAGTGATTGAAATCAAGGGGGAGATTGTTAACATGTTAATTTCTCCCACATTGCTTGAATCAATTGTAGACTTTTGTAGCTTTATGCGTGAACTAAAATTAGGATTTCTAAATATAGAATATGTATGTTTACCTCCTCTAAGAGTTTGTGTTTGGCATGAATACTTGTAGCATGAGGAGAACTACTTGTTGTAGTCTTGTATGCAGATAAAAATAGGTGTTCAAAAAATAGAATTTGTAGCGAGCTATAGTTATGCAGGTGTGCTCTTCTATTTTTAGTTGTACATTGATTTGTCTAAGACTTTATATAAGAGGCAGATTGTAATGAAAACTTTGTCTTTAAACTTAATGATCGATTGATCCTTGATCTCGTGAACAAGAAATTTGTGTAATCTCATTTGACTAAATAAAATTTTTATCTGTTGTTTGCAGCAATTTCCTATGTTTTTTCTTATTTTCTAGAGCTATTTTATTTTTCTTCAATTTATGTAGTGATAACATGATGTATGGCTACAAGGGAGCCTACATGATATAATAATGTTGTGCACATAGAAGCCACCATAACCATGAACTTATCATTACAATCAGAAGCATGAAAAGTATTATTCTCCTTTCAATATATTGAATATGAAAGTTGCAAGGAATTAGAGGAGAGGAGAAACTTGATATGTTTAAGATATAATCATGTATCTCCAACGAAGGATAATAAGCATCAAACAAGTATTATAGACGACACACATGGTTATTGTAAGATGGGAAGAAAAATGTAATTATTCAAACGCATGTAGCAAAAGGCAATAAAATACTTTCAATGGTCATAACAATGAAACAATAACAAAAGTACTAGATAGATCATCTAAACATAGATAAGTCTACTATAAGATATGAGCATAAATGCATGTTATAGATAAGTCTTATCTAAAGTCGAATTTTTTCTTCCACATCATTACTTATACCAATTTACATATTCTCCTAAACTTAACTCCACTTCTTTGATATTCAGATATCACCATTTAACCCTCGTATCTTACATTCATGCTATACCTACACATCATTGTTTCAGATCCCAAGTTCATCAAGTCTCAATGCAAGATCAACCCAACAACTACAAATCAAACATAATATGTATTCACATATTTCAATACTATATACTTCCATCTAAAACAATTCCATGTACATTCAGTTAAGTAGGTATCATCCTCTCAAAATCTCCTTCCCGGTTTTATATTATCTTACAGTTTGCGATTCATTATCTCACTCCCCGAGACATCCAAGTCTTTACGATTCGTGACAGACGCTTTAATAAGTGCAGAAAAAGTATTTGATCATAATCAGTGTTAAAACAGTGCTATCAGCTCAAACACTGAGGGAAATCAGTAATCGAGGTGGCTTCTTCATTAATGAGGATAGCTTTGGCAAGATTAAAATCATCTCGAAATTTAAGTGTAAATAGGTAATCTGTAATCAATAGTGTGAAAGAATTCAGGAATTCAATGTGAACATGTCCGCATTACGTAATCCTCGAAGAGAGCGGAGCGCTCCCATCGAATACTTGCTTTAGATTGCAGAGTGCCATCCAAAGAAAGTATAATGTAATTTGCTCAGGAGATTCACTGTGGTGATGGATTACCAAATAGTGAAGGTGAGTCCTGAGCAGCTAAGGTTTACTCAGGATTCTATTGCAGAGTATTTCAATTATCCACGTGGACAGAAGTTTCTCTTAATTGACGCATTTCGAGACCTTCAAAACGGGCGACTTCAGGCAAGTGATTTTCCAGAGATAGCGGTGGCCAGCGATGAGGATGGTGTTCTGTGGTCGAATGACAACAGACGACTGTGGCTTTTTAGAAAAGTCGGCGTTTCCAAGATAAAGGTGAAATACTACTCCAGGCAACTGTACAGGGCACCTCCCGAACGCCATTTAAGAGAGCTTATGGGCACGAAAGATTACTTTCCAAGAGTAAGAAGGCGTTATTCGCGGCCTTCCGTATCGTACACTACTCTCCACGATTATACGCCCAGAGCGATGGGCAGAAGCTCTAGAGTCAAAACACCACCTAAGGCAATGCGGAGGAGCCCATCAGCAGCTCAGGAGGCTGAGCCACTCGCTGTCTCAGGCGACAGTAATGCTTCTGAGAAAGGAGTGAAGATAGCGAATGAAACTGTGTACAGACCACAGTACTTTAGACGCTGCATTTTTACGCCCAATGAGATGAGCAGAAGCCCTAATGCCAAAGCCTCGCCCACAAGGAGCCCATCTGCGACAGAGGATACAAAGCCAGTCGCTGTCTCGGGTGGAGAGAAGGTTTATGAGATGTGGGAGAATCCAGGGGTGAAAATAGCCCCTGAAACAGTGCTCAGGGCACCTTCCCAAGGGAATGCAAGTGAGACAATGGCTGCTAACGATTACTTAAGACTTAGGCGGTGCATTCCACAGCGTTCATTTCATTGCACTTCTTTGCCAAGTCAGATGAGCAGAAGTTGTAGGGCCGAAGCTCCGCCTACAGAAATGCATGGGAACCCATCTGCAACTGAGGAGGCTGGGCCAGTAGCTCTCTTTGACCGAGAGAATGTTTATGAAAAGGTGAAGGCGGCGCTTGCAGCAATGCAGAAAAACTCACCTTTACTATCTAAGACACAGATGGAAACTGGAAAGGTAACGACTTATCCGTTTGAGATAGGGGCGGAGGCGGCGCTTTCAGCAATGCAGAAAAACTCACATATACCAAATACCGCAGAGCAGGAAATTGAAGAAGCGAAGACTTATCCCTTTACGATGGAGGAAAGGCACAAAGCTGTGCCATTCAAAAACCCACCTGTAATATCTAATGCGGAGCAGCAAAGTGAAAACGTAACGCCATATTCCTTTGTGAATGAGGAGCAACACAGGGATGTGCCCTTAATTTCATCACAAGAAGAGGAGGTGGTGTCGCAAAACTCTTTCTGCTTAGAGCAATCGACACAGCCTACTTTGCCACCGACTTCCTCTACCAAGTCCTCCGAAAAGCTGGGAGCTGGTATAGCTGTAGTTGCAATTGTATCGTTGCCTGTGGTTCTTCCTGTAGCTGCAATTGTGTGGGGAGTTCGTAAGATCTTCGGTAAGAAAGGCAACTGAAAGAAGTGATGAAAAGGGATTTTAAGAGGTATGTTTAAATGCCAGAAAATAAACTTTTCTTTTTAAGTAATACTGCTTCGACAGCCTGGGTTTCAATAATATTATGGTTGATATGAAGACAATACTAGCAGTCGAAAAATATTTCATTAGCTAACATAAATGTAATTGTGTTATAATTTAGATGAAAACATTATCAGTAATCGAACAATATTTTCTTTAGTTAACGTAAATGTGATTATGGCTAGGGAATCGATAGAATCAAGGGTTTAAAGTCGATGGTCCTCTGTAAGTTATAGTTTATATACAATATGCTCAAAATTGAGTTCTTATATTTGCACCTTCAAAATCCATGTCATAACGACTGGAATTTATGCTAACATAAATGGAGTTCCTGCATTTCAGGGTGTCTCATCAGTTACGTCCGAAAAGCAGCACCAGTTTTGAAACATTTCATTGAAGCTCCGGAGATTAGTTAGAATCTGCCAGAAAGATCCTGATGCTTTATATCTTCCGGAAGCTATTGATTATATTTCATCCTTGGTATCTTAGGAAGTTATCCCCAACATTTTGAGTATGATATCCAAATCTTCATCCAATGCAATTTCATAATGCCCCAAACCAATGTAGTAGGACAAATTTCTAATACATGTTCAAACTCTCTACTAGTCTTTTCACATTCTAATATATGTTCAAACTCTTTGCTGTTCCTTTGACATTTTCCAAATGGCTCTTAGCACTCGCCAAATGGCTCTTAGCACTCGTTTACCATTTGCAAACAAATGTTTCTATTATGTTTAATTAATATATTTTGTAACTGCACTTTATTTGTACCCTAAGGTAGACTAGTTTCTCAGACTTATACATCTGACTAGGAACAATTTGTAATTATTCAGTGCAAACTATGTAGATATTTTAGAAGAGTTTCTAATTATTTAAAAGCTCCTAAATAACATTGGATCACAGTATATTGACCAAAAAATTGAACAAACAAAGAAAATACTAAATTATTATCATATAGTCCACTTATTGCTCATCTCTTTCACGTTCAGAGTTATTTCTACACTAATTTACAATTTTTTCCTCACCATAATGTGTGACTAACTGTAATATATGGTTCCCTAACAATAATTATAAGGATGCCAGTATACTTCAGCTTTCGGTTTGAATATATCCATTAATAAATAAGAGTTAGTTGCTACCAATCAAAACTGAAGACCCGTAAACTGTTAGTAGGGTATTCCAACTTTATTTTCTTGTTAATTCGTTCACAAAGAGAATGAATTCCTCTTCATGTTTTGTTTTGTAATGAAATTTTGATTTCTTCGTCAACAACGCTATTCTAGTTATTGCACTTAAAAGATTGTGAATTATATCTAATTAACTATCAATATCTTTTAAGCAAGCTTAATAGATATTCTGCTTCAAGGTTAGAAAGTGAAAAATATTGATTATTTTTGTTCTATTCAAGAAAATTATGCCTCTACTCAAAATAACCCGGCAACTTGATGTCAATTATGACAGGTAATAAAACATGGTTATGTTTAGTTTTTAATAGCAATGAATATAATATGCTTAGTTAGTGGTTATCTAATTTAATTTTCTGAAAGAGTGCACGTATAAATAAAACTTCCGTTCTCATAATCAAATGAATGATTTTTGGAGTTTTTAACTCTTCACCTTGTGTCGATGATCAACAGATAGTCATGTTTGATTTGTTTTGTTTTCAATAGATATTAGGACATAGGAATATAGGTGAAAGTCTGGAGGTATTTTGCATCAAAAAATCTGAGTCTAGGAGGACAAATCTACCAATGGTGAATTTGAAAAAGGTTGCTAATAGTAAGAATTTCTACATATAAATAAATTTGCACTGAAAAGATGAAAGATTTTATTTCATTTTTTTTTTTTGAATTGTTAGAAGAAAAGCTAATTCAAATTTTAGATTTCATTTTCTGGTATTTGTTACAAATAGAATCAACAAATATATATGCAAATGGAATAGCTTTTTTGATAAATGATTTTGAGAATTTTTTTAGAAGTTTATTGGAATTTCACATTGATAAGAGATTTTATTTCTTTTTTTGGAGTTGTTAGAAGAAAAGCTGATTCAAAATTTATATTTAATTTTTTTTTGGTATTTGTTACAAACAGACCCAACAAATACATATATGCAAATAGAATATCATATTTGATAAATGGTTTTGGGAATTTGTTTTAGAAGTTTGTTGGAATTTCACATTGGTAAAAATTGCATTTATTTGTTGAGACACAAATTTGGCTGGTACATCAGAGTTATTGATTCTTATTTTGATGGAACAAATTTGGCTTATTAGAATATAAGAATGTAGGTTTTGTTTAAATCTTAAGTTTTGTGGGATGTTTACAATAAGAGATAGCTGAGTGTGTAAGTACATTGAATAATCTCAAAAAATAAGAGCTTAACCAATATGAACAAAAAGACTATGAAGCCTTATTTCTAATTCTATGGACACTAAGTCAATTAATTATTCATGTAAGTGCATATGAAGTTACTCTTACAACTAAGTTGCAAACATTAAGATTTTTTTTTAAATGTTAAAATGAGGCAAAATGAATGAGTTAATGAGTTTTTATCAAAAGTTGAAAGGATTATAAATTAGATGAGAATTCTAGTAGATGATGTTAACAATCAATTTGTGAGATGATGTAAACAAACAACTTGTAGAAGAGAAAAAATCAAGAATTTTGCCTTCCAAATTTGATGATGTTGTTTGCACAATTGAGATTTCAAAAGTTCTTACATCTATGAAAATTGATCAGTTAAGTGACATTTTAGTGATAACAACATAATGAAATACAATCAAGAACATTTAGAATAAGCATTTCTATCTATGGCAAACATAGGAGGAAAAAATGTAACTTTTCTTAAGGTTATCACAAATTTGATTATTGCAATGATTCCAAATATGAACATAGAGGTGAATCTAGTCACAATTAAAAAGGCAAGGGCTATGATCGAGGAAGATATTTTAGTTTTTAAGGAAGCAATAAAAATTTTAGAGGTAAAAGTAGATGTAGAAGCAGGGATATTGGTAGAAACAAGATATTTTCATCTCATTGTTAAGAAAAGATTAGGCATATGCCATGGAATCAAATATATCTATATGAGTGAAGGATGGAGAAACCTCAAGGAGATCGGTCCAACCCTTGCAACCAACAAGACACAACAAAATTAAATAAGACAAATAGGTAAAAATAAGAGATTTAGTCTTTTATTATCATCAAAAATCATTTACAACAGATCTGCAACATTTTTCACATGCTAGTCATACATGCCAAGTACACAAGCCTCATTACACTAAAAACCTTCCAAATCCTATCTAATCTAAGAAAAATAATCTTATGAGATCATCCTGCTCCTTAGGAGCAAGTCCATAAGCTTATAAAGCCATCGCAACATCTAGTCAGCCTTGAAAAGATTACATTCCCCAAGAAATGAGTAAATACATTACACCCAAACAGGTCAGGACCCAAATCTTAAAGAACAACCTCCAATGAAATATTTAAGAGATGTGATCACACAATAATGTTTGTCTCAAACATAACAATGATTTGGCACGTTCGCACTCAGGAAAACCAACCGAAAGATCTGGAAATCAATCGCAAAACACAATGATCAACCCGGAAATGAAGAACATGACAAATACATGAAGAATCTGCCATAACTTATGCATGATGAAAGAAAATGAGTTGCAATTATAGGATAAGCTTTAGGACGAAGCTAGGAACATGGTTTCACAACCGCAACCAAAAATAACAAGCATAGATCGACCACCACACAAAACACCAAAAACTGCCCAACTAGAATAGAACATAAAACAAACTAAAGGAAATCTGTTTGGTTGATGCAAGATTTCCAAGATACTAAGATGCTCCTGCATTAGACACCCCCGGTAAAAGAAAATATTCCATAAGAGAAACTTATGAACATTTGACAAGCCGTGGAACATAAATCTGATGCTTTCTTATGATCCAAACATCCTCTTTATCTGCAACTTTCTACCTCTGTACCTCTGCACTTTCTTCTTTCATATTCATCAACTCACTTCTCTCCGTACTCACTCTATCATACCCTCTATCAACACCAAAGTTCATATTACTACTTCCTCTATTTTGTATAACCAATCTACCTCTATTACAAACCGTCATCTATGCAGCAACAAAGGTCCTCTATTGCACCACCTTACCCTTCTTACAATCAGATACCAACTTGCATTCACTAGATATACCTTCAATATCCTTCTTCCAATCCATACTTATCTCTTTAGTCAACTTCTCTGAACAATAAATCTTTGAACCATACTCAAATTCCTCACTCTTCTCCCTTCTGCTTCCTTCAAATGAGCTAGAGTAAACTTTCATCCATCCTTCTCTTTGTGACCAAATTTCTTCGACAATCATGAATAGCTCCTTTATCAAATTGCCAAGGTCTTCCCAATAGAACATGACAAGTACTCATAGACACCACATCACATAATACTTCATCTCTGTAAGGTCCAATGTTGAAATTAACCAAACATTTCTCTTTCACCTCTACCATGATCATCTGAAAACCAACCTATCCCATAATAACAAGGATATTTAAGCCTCTTCAATCAAAGCTTTTGCACCATCTCTTCTAATACCAAGTTGTCAGTACTACCACTATCCATAAGAACTCTACAACATTTACCTCCTGATTTGAAAATAGTTCTAAAAAAATTCCTCATTTGTAAAGGTTCAGCTTCCCTCTTACTCAACATGACTCTACTAAGCATAAGAGAATCTCCTATTAGAGGTTCAGCTTCATTTTTCACAACTTTACCAATAGTTTGTTCCTCATGTTCCATAATATTTTGTTTATCCGTTACTAGATCCTTCAAAGAATTGGAAATCCCTATGTCTTATGCCACCACATTTAAAACAAATTTCTTTGAACTCCTTTCTACCATTCCCTCTTTTAGGTATCTTATGATCATATTCAACTTCAATGGTTTTCTTCTCTTTTCCATTGTTGCTAACTTGCTTTTCTTTCCCTCTAAGGTTACCTTGTCTCCTCTTCAACTTATCTTCTACCCTTAATGCATACTCACAAGAATCCTTAATAGTACTAATCCTCAACATACTCAACTCATCGTGAATATTAAATCTCAAACCATTAACATACCTAGCCACCTTCTCCTTAGATACTTCTTTGTGACAAGATCTGATATTCATCTTATAGAATTCCTCTATGTATTCCTCCACACTCATGTATTTCTGCCTCAAGTTCTCCAACTTCATGAACAACTCTAATTCATAATCTTCAGGGATGAATTTAGCTTTTAACCTAGCTACCATCACCCTCCATCTAGTGATTTTTGTCTCACCATTCTCTTCTCTATCTTTATGCAATTCCTTCCACCACAAGGCAACATGACTCTTCTACTTAGTCTATCCTACCCTAACCCTTTGTGGGTCTCTAATATCTTCAAGTTCAAAGTTATCTTCTAACTCTCCAATCCAATCTATCAAATCCTCATGATCCAATGAACTGGTGAAAGTATAAATATCTATCTTATGACCTATACTTACTTTTCCCATAACTCTCAACAATCTCTCCTCATCTACAAGGATCTCAACATCTATAGCCTCAATATCTTCAACAGCTTTCTCAAATTATTCTTTAGTCTTAGGATTCCTTCTCAATCCATTCAACATGTTTCTGATCTCATTCCTCATCTCAACCCTAAAGTCTTCCATCATTTTCTCTATCCTTCTAGGGTTTGTTCTTCTAGGAGGCATCTTTCAATTCTCAGGTGCAACTATCCCTCCAACCGGTGATCTATCATGAGATGCTCCTCCAACAAGTGATCTATAGAAACACAAGAAACCTGCCCCCAATCGGTATGACTTCAACACTCGACAACCAATAGTAGTAGAAACAAACCCTTCCTAGTCACGTTGTACAAGTCATATGTGATTGTGAGTCAGATCTTCACTCTGCCACCTCACGATCAACAGGTAAAGGGCTTCACAAGTCAAAACTCAGGTCTGCCAACACAAGAATCTCCACATTATTTAACCTCAATATTGTTCATCCTTTAACTCTGCACTCTAATACCACTTGGTGTAGTCAAGGGTGGAGAAACCTCAAGGAGATTGGTCCAATCCTTGTAGCCAACAAGACACAATGGAAGTAAACAAGACAAATAGGTATGAATAAGAGATCCAACCTTTTATTATCATCGAAAATCATTTACAATAGATCTCCAACATGTTATTTTACATGCTAGTCATACATGCCAAGCACACAAGCCTGATTACACTCAAAACCTTCCAAATCCTATCCAAGATAAGCCAAATAATCTTATGAGATGATCTAGCTCCTTAGGAACAATTCCAAAATCTTATAGAGCCATCACAACATTTAGTCTGCCTTGAAAAGATTACATTCCCCAATAAATGAGTAAAGTACCCAAATCTTAAAGAACAACCTCCAATGAAATATTTAAGATATGTGATCTTACAATAATTTTGGCCTCAAACATAACAGTGAGCTGGCACAATCATGCTCAAAAAAACCAACCAGAAGATTGGGAAACCAATTAGAAAACACAATGATCAACTGGGAAATGAAGAACATGACAGATACGTGAGGAATCTCTCATAACTTACGCATGATGAAACCAAATGAGTTGCGATCATACGATAAGATTTAGGATGAAGATAAGCACATGTTGTCATGAACGCAACAAAAAATAACAAGCATAGATTGATGGCCACCCAAAACACTAGAAACTACCCAGCTAAAAAAAAATAGAAATCAAACTAAAGGAAATATTTTTGGTTGATGCAATATTTCCAAGATGCTAAGATGCTCCTACATCACTACATAATGCAAATGAGAAGTTTGAAACTCAATCTAATTTCATTAATGGAAATGGATTGATGAGGGAAAATAGGCTCATATTCATTTGATTTTCCCTTTTCATACATGTACACATCATTTATTAGTTGATCACATACATTTTCCACTTGTGCATTGGGTATGACTACATTTTGAATCTTTTTTATTGCATTCAGATTTATCCCACCATTATGTGCCTCTTAAATATTACATTAGAAAGAATATCAACACCATGACATGAAGTAAAGCTTGGGGCAGCAAGCTGATAACTATTTAGGATGTCATTACTATCGTCCAAATTGCATTGTTTGTTTGCATATGAAGCTTTTTTTAAATATTGAGTCTCATACTTACTCCATATTTTGAAATGTTTTCAATCTTTATTACAATCTCAAAGGCCTCATCTAAACTTTCTAGGTTCTCACTTCACAACTAGTAGCTCATCTTCTTATCAAAAGAACCCAAGTAGACACATAAATTCATTGCATCATAAGGTTTGACTCCTTCAATAATTATTTTTAATGCCTTCATGAACTTGAGATTAAATGTTGGAACTAGTTCATCTTCCCTAATGTGAATGTTCAAGAACTCACTGAACACAAAGGATTTAACAATCATTTCACAAAATTGATCAATGAAAGTTGATCTAAACTCTCTCAAGGAGGTTGTAGAATATGGTTGCAATTTTAAAAATCATTCCCTTACATCATCCTTCAAGGAGTACATATGAAAAGTCTCATGACTACATCTTCATAATCAACTTCATAGTCATTCATCAAGTTATTGAAATGCTACAAATGTTTCTCTGTTGGTTCCTTCTTGGTACCACTAAACTTTGGAATTTGAAATCTGATCTTTGGTAGTACTTGATTTGGATAACCAAATTGCCACTGAAGTTCAATGCCTTATATATACCTCTCAATACTGAAATTTCTTCCATTTTGCAATTGGGGTTGATCAAATATCATGGTTGCATTTGAAACACTACATAGATATACAGATTGATGCATCTTAATGAGCCTTTACAACTATAATACATCATTTCCTCAACTTTCAGCGCATTCTTACAATATGGAGCCTCAAAATTTTACAACAAACAAACAACCTCTACATGTATACTTCACATAATACATGGGTTGAAATTTATAACACTTGGTATGAACAACCTATCTCTATCATTTTCCCTTTTTAGTAGTGTTAATTCAATTTATAGGGAACATCAAATACCTTAAGAACCCTGATAATCAATCTTAGGATTAGAGTTAATACTAGATATGGTGAACGAACGAGAATCAATCTTAAAAATTATTGACTTCTCTTGCACTTCCAAATCTACTATTCTAAGACAGGTGAACCATAATCATCACCATTTACTCATCTTCCAATATTGGCCAATGATGTTTCAGTATATTTAAACCTCAAACAATCTTCAAGGTTTTATTTTATCACAACCTTGATTGAATTACTCCTTATTCTTCTATTATTCGCTAGCAAGAGGTGAAAATAGAAAATCAAAACAAACTAAAAATAAAATATAAATTAATTTTATCAATTCTAAATAAGAATACCAATATGTGCCTTATCCAATACAACAAAGTTAAATTCAGAATAAATATCTATTCATCTAATGGCTTAAAATTATAAATTTTTAGCACTCATATTGTTTATACCTTACATAAACGTGTGCAAGTAAACTAACCATAAAACCCTTCTTAATCCAAATTAATTTCTTTGAATCACAACAAGATGTTTGGAAGAATTTAATCCCTACTTGACAGATCCCATCAAACATATCACATAGAAGCATTTAAATATGCAATGAAAATCGATTCATATGAATAAAATAATAAAAATTTGGAGATACTTAAATAGTATTTTTTTATTAAAATGAATAAATAATTAAAACCATTGTTACAGCAAAGATTTTCTACACATTCTCCTTTTAAAAATTAAAATCATTAAACAGTTGAAACCAACAATTTTATTAATTATAAATTTTAAAGTTACATTAGATGTCCCATTCACTGCGAGCATCGGTAGGAAAGAATGAAACCAAGAAAACCTCCAAGCTTTCTCAGGTTTTTTCAACCCACTTCATAAAATAATTAAAAATACAACTTAAAAATGTTCTGCCTTGGAAAACCAGCAGAAATTTATCCCTTGGGATATACATATCCAATTTAATACATTAATTTTATTTCAAGGTTTTACGTTGTATGTTGTTCTTCAGATTTAACTAAATCTGGTTACTTGTAATCCTTGTCTTTGCCCCTATAGTTTCTTGAGATGTTATTTCTCTTAGAATTTTATATATCATTTCATTTGATCCCTTATTCCTTTCCTCTTCTATTCTTTCTATCTTGGTTTGGCTTGATTATTAAAACTAATATTTGGGATTTGCTTTGTGACCTACATCACAACTTTAAAACAACATGAAAACTTTACTTTTTGACCTATATTTTGATTTCATAATGATATTGGAAGAGAAGTGTCTGAAATGTTAAGCTTTTCTTAGAGAAGGACCTGATCAGGAAATTCAGGGGTTTTTGGCCAAGTCTCGACGATTTGCAAAAATAGATTTTGAATTTTTTGAACCCTATCTTGGAAGGTGGTGTTGAAATATATCCTGGGGCTTGAAGGTTTTTTATCATCACTTTTTATAATGTAAAGGAAAAAAGGAAGGTTTTGTGCGATTACAAATAGGGTTGAGAGGATAAGTACATTTTATTGAAACCTTGGTACCCAACCTTCCATCCTTACACTGAAACTTTCAACAAGGTACCATTAAGGGTAAGACTCCCCAATCTTTGATTACATTTTTTGTTTGAATCTTTTTTTTTCAGTTATTGGGGACACTTTGGTAAAATTTCTAGGGTTGGATGAGGGATCTTAATATTTCCTTCATACAACCTATGCTCACATTTTGGTTGACATGGACATGACAAAATCTCCTCCAACGAACTAGTGCCTAAAGTATACAAATGGAACTCAAATTCAATCTATAGATAATGAAGGGATTCCTTTTAAATGAGGATGGTCAACAAGGTAAGGTTCAAAAAGGCACAAATGAGTTGGAAGGGGAGAGGACAAAAATAGAATTAGTATTATTAACATTATTGATTTTTTATCTGCAAGAGAGATAGGGGTAAAAAAAGGATGCTCACAAGTCTCGAATGAGGGGCATATTTCCTCCTTAATTTCATAAGTTTTGAGAGGAAAGAATAAATTAGATAAAGAAAGTCGTGCAGGTGGGGGAAGCCATAATAGTGAAGTAAAGGAGTTTGATGTAATCCCATGCTTCTAGAATATAGAGGTCAATATTTCTTCTGAGGACTCAATTGTGCGGAAGGAGGCTACAAAGATGGAAGATGGTTTACAAGTAGTGAAGAAGGAAAAAAGACAAGAAGGTAAAGGAAGAAGGCACCTTTAGAATGATCCTTCGATTACATACTAAAGTAGGATGCAATAAATATTCTTAATTTTTTCATCTATTTGTAGGTCTTTGTTTCAGGTTGCCTTGTCTATTTGGGGAGGTGGCTTCCTAGTTGTAGTCACTCCTAGTTTGGTCTAGTACCAAAATCTCTTTGAATTAATATCAGGGCACAACCCCATATAGCTATTATTTATTGATAAAAAAGCATCTATCATTCTTAAAAATACTAATGGAACATGAATCTACATGAGTAGCTCATCATTGCTAATCAACTAATGAAGTTGATAATGAATGTGCAATAGTATAAAGAACTATCATCAACTAAGGGTAGAAATATTTTCTCCACAAAATAGGAATTCAAGAGCGTCTTAACTCCCTTTAAGAAAAATCTAGGAAGTATTCGCATGAACAATAATAATACCCCCTGCAGAATGTTGAGTAGGGAGATCTATTATAGATCCACTAAAGTTGTGTGTCATCAAATCAGTGCATGAAGAAGGTGCAACATCTAAAGTGATAAAACAAGTACTTACAATAGAACAAAGGATCTACTCAAAATCTACACACAAGACCAAGACAGGAATCCCATTGATTATATAGTCATCGTAGAGGGATTCTCATTTGAAAAATTTCTAATTGGAAAAGAACAAAGAAACTACACCACTCCCCATGGTACTTTGTAATACAATGTGAGTACAATAATATGGCACAAATCTATACAAAATCTCCAAAATACATGAACAAGTTGTGGCACTTATCCCAATGTGTCTACAAAAGAAAATGCTTAAAAAAGATACTCAAATGTTTTATAAGGAAAAAAGAAGAAAAATCCTACACCAATGAAAATTACATATAACCACCTTTCTAGAAAATACCACAGTCACCAAAAACAAATGACATACGCACCCATGGGGTATGGTGTGGTCCTTCATGGGACTATTAACTAATTGAATTTAAAAACAAATCCCCCTTGGTTGGAAAGACATCGATAGGGATGATGAGATGACATGGTTTTGTAGCATCTTTGCACACCAACCCCATACTCACAACCACAAAACAAAACTAACCACAAATATCAATGTCAAAAGCTAACTCATCAATATTCTATGAGCCACAATTATCACCATCAGAAGCCAAAAATAGAAAGCACCATGGGCCAACCAATAACAGTGAAAAATGAAGTTGAAAAAAAAAAGAATTATAATAGAGAATAAAATTGGAGTTGTGCCAAATGAATGACATTTTTTTTGGTAGGTAAAACACTGAGCGAAAATTTTATATTAATAGTTCAAAAATTAAATAGTTACATATGGGTAATGGGTTATGATAGCCCGAGCATATATTTCTAGTCCATTTTATCTAGATACAAAAATCCTTTTCAAGTTAAGGCATTACATAACATTGGGTGCATATCTTTGAATGATACTATTGCATAATTGCACCTTAACTTCAAAATTCAAAAAAAAAAACCATGGTCTTTTCCTTTGTCATTTCCATCGTATCATTCTCGAAAAAATTTATAAGAAAATTTGTATATTCAAACAAGGGAGCCAAAATAGAGAGACCATACCATCGAATCTGTCACATTTGTCAATGCCAGAAACTAGAGAAATTATAGTTAGATGCCTTCAATAAATCACCTTCAAAGAAATCTATGTCCACAACTAGGTTTGCAAATTGAAAGAGACAATAAAACTTTTGTATATCCTTGATAGCTTTGATTTTTTGAATAAAATCCCTTCCCATAGTTGTCCAGTGCCAACAATGACCCATGACTCATTCATTAAAATTATGTATGAACAACTGACACTAAACTATTGCTCTTGGAACTAGTAGTTTAGGAATATCTTTCACCTTGGAGATCCTCAAACCAAGTTTAACCTATACTACACTGTCAAGGTTATCAATAAGGATATCCAACTTGAGAATTTTAGAGATCAATAGAAGCATATCCACTTTTTTCTCTCTCATATCTAATAAAGACGCAAGGATATGTGAGGAATATTCGAGTTAATCTGATAATGAAATTATGCTTTGTTAAAAATATTTGTTAGTTTTATCATTGATGTCAAATGTATTTTCATTGGTGTCAACCTAATGTGTCATGAGCTCCAAAAGTATATGTGATGAGGTTCAAAAGTATGAGTTTAGTTGTGTAAAAACTATTTTTAGAATTTTTCTTTATCAAGATACTACATAAGTGTTGTCATTTCTATGTGGATATTGTTAATCATGATTATAGGTAGAGTATCTAGATGATTTATCTGTATTCTAAAATGATGAAGTGGTGTTAATGTGTCTACATCAAAATTTAGCTAAGTATGATAATTCCAATGAACAATATGATTGCTAGAATATTAGTAATGTAGTCTACATAATTTCTTGTAGCTATAGTATGATTTTGGTGGATGAAAAAAATAAATATATATCTTAGGTTTCTTGTTCTGATTCCTTCTAAAAAATTATTTGGCAATTTTCTGAGTGTTGGTCTATGCAATATCCGTGTACCTAATTGTTGGAATGCTTTGCATTCCTCTACCTTTGAATATTTTGTGTTGCATTTCTTAGATAATTTTTTTTTATGTTAGTAGATTTTGTTTTGTGCATCTACAAGTATTATGGAGGTATGCATCATATTTTTTATTTTGTTTGGTTGGCGTGCTTTAGCAGTTCTATCTTCTGGGGCCAACTTGAGTAGTTTGGGACTGTGCAGTAGTGTTTGATGATGAAGGCAGTAATTTTGGTGGGTTAGGGTGGTATACCAACATGGTGTGATTCTTCACACATTTTTTCCTTTCCTTCATGCATTGGAGATAGTATTTTGGGTTGATTATTTATGTTCTACATGTTACATCTGATTAGGTTGATTTAATTGATGTATTTTTTTGTTCCAAATGATATATAGTATGAGATAATTTTGAGAATTAAATGATCTAGATAAGAGGATTTTTATGGTGTGTGGTGTAAGTGTGAAGGTTGTCAAATTATAATGATTAGTAATGAATAAATTTTCAAGTTTCAATTGATATAAAGTAGAATCTGGAGAAAAAGACATAAATATAGGTAGTGTGGGGATGTATCAATCACAGAGGAAATGGAATATTAAGAACACTAAAATGGGGCCTTATTGAGCATCTAATTATAGGTTCTTACAATTAATAACGATAAATTTAGCCCCCATTGTAGCGGGATTATGAGATCATCTCACTCTCATGATAAAGTAAATCATCTTACAATTTAGGATAGTACATTTAACCATGCTTTTGGTAGGAGTATGATATTATCCCATGCTCCTGGTAAAGTAGATCATAGCATTGGAAAATATTTATCAAGGTCAAGGAGACAAGGAAACACCAAGTCCCCAAGTGAATTAGGTCCTCATCAAATATAAAACTAAGATAAAAATTAAGCAACACTTAGAAAGAGCGAGAGAGGAGGAGAGAGAGAGAGGACCAACAAGCCTAGTAAGTTTTTGACTATGTGTCATATGAAGAGAAAATATTTTCTACAAAAGATGAAATTGATGGTCTAACAAGTTGTGTTATGCTAGTCAACCCATCAAAAAGGATAACCAAGTGAAGCATAGTCAACTTTGTAAATTTTCTAAAGGAGGATCAGTCCCTAAGGAAAGCATTGCCTTCCTAATGGACCCATTAATAATGCACATGTCATGATATTATAATTAAAGGATGAATCTAAGGAAATTATTGTCTCCTTAGTCAATCACATAAGAGATTGTATTGAATCATTGTATATGTGTGTGAAAAATGTGAAACATGGAGCAGAGTTTATGCCCCCATGTTAAAGAGATTACAAATGCCTTAATGGGAGAAATGACTTTAATAGAAAATACATGCACCCACAAGACATTTCCACTATGAGATGCCCCCAATCAAGGACAAATAAAGGGAAATGAAACACGTGACAAAGAGAGTACATTAGGGATCTACTAGCTCTAGGGTTAATTAAATCATATGATAACTCATGTATATCAAGAATTATAGAAAATGAATTGGAATCATCCCCCAAAGGTAGTATAACTACAAGCACAATGGAAGAAGATCACATAAGACATTACAAAATAGTCTTTTGGGTTGGCATTTCGGAGACCAACTAGAATGGTTACTACTACTTTGTGTCATCCCTAATCAGACAATACAAAGGCACATTTAAGAACAATAGCACATGTACAACATAGCATGCATTTGACATATAGAAGAAATGAGATACAACTTTGATGAAGCAATGACAATTTTATTTGGAAAAAGTGAAAAGGATAAAGTGAAGAGGATGATGAATGGGGGTTATGACAGGGCTACCATCAATCCACTTTGGGAGGATGTTGCAGAAGTAATAATGCAGTATGGTAATCTTAATAGTCATTTCTACAATCTATTTAGCTATCACTTTGTGATACTTAATCATTTTCATTACGATGAATGTATCTCTTTTCCTTTCTATATGTTTTCATCCCTCTTTCATAGTTTTAAAGCACATGGTTTAAACCCCTCTATCCCATTCATTCACGAGTATTTGATTCTCCTCATCATAGAACATGTCAAAGATATTTCCATTCAGAAAGCCGCCCCCCCCCCCCACAAAAAAAAAAACCTAGGATTAAATTTATGCAAAATTTACACTACTATCATGAGGATTACTCTATAGACTTGGAGGATACTCCCTTTGATGAGGAAGACTTTTTCTTTTTAGGATTTAAAGAAAATACACCAAAAGAGATAGCTCGGCCCACCGTAGAATTTTTGTCTATGAGGAGGGGGACTCGAACTATGCCCCCTATGATGGGTTTGTTCCTGATTCTTATAGCCCTAGTCATGATGTTAAGGGTATAGGTAAGGTGGGTGGATCTTCTAATTTTTCAGATAAGGGGAAGGGGAAAGTTCCTACTCTTTCCCATTCAGTGGGTGGTGATAGAAATTCCTCTTGTATGAAGAAAGTAAAGAAGCATATTGATATAAGTACATACCATGTTCTACAGTGCCTTCCTGTTGATTGTCCTAAGGTAGGCCTCCATATTGACATCCCTTTTAATGTTAGAAAAGATACACCAATGGAGAAGTGGTCTTCTGTACATGATACTACGAATATGAGTAAAAATTTCAAGGATCTGGTTGATATTCAATGTGCCCTATTTATGTGATTGGTGTCTGAGGTCAATGCCCTAAAGGATAAGAGTGTTCAAACCCCAAGTGTGCACAATGCTGATAGGATTTTTTTTATTATTCAAGAGTTAGGATTTTTTTATAGGTTCTCCTATTGGGAATTTGAAGAGTAAATCAAAGAATAATGTAATAGCTCAAGAGGTGGCTTTAGACTCTATTTCTGGTCTTACTACCAGGCTTCGTACTCGAGACAAAGGTACAAGTCCCATTGATAGAATTGTCCACAAGGTCCATATTATCAGTGAAGATTTGATTCAAAAGAATGAAGATTTAATAAAAACTTTGTAGTGTATCTGGGGATTTTGTCTCCTATTTTCTTTTCTTTTGTTTGGTAGTTGTCTTTAATGGTTGGTTAGTGTTTATTTTATTTTGACTGGATGTTTTGGTAATAAAGGGTTTCAGGTCCCCTTCAAAACCTATTTTCCTCTAATAAAAAAAAACTTCATGATGTTTTATTAGATTATTTTCTATATATTATGACCCTATTCTTTGGGTGTGATATATTAATGCTTCTTCAAGTAACTAATATCTTGAAAGGATTGTAAAAAACCCATGGCCTTAACTTCCCTACATGAAGACATGAAAAAATAATGTTACAAATTGAACAAATAGTAGATCTAATTGAAAATATTGAGGTATAAAATAATTATATTGATTAATCGATAAAAACCTTGATTAAATTGTAGGGTTTGGTGAGTTTTATTGACAACCAAACCCTGAGTTTGATTTAAATTTGTTTCAATTCTATTTTTGGATGAAACTTGGCATAGAACTCTTATATTTTATTGGTAATCACTTAGTTTGACATTTTGACCTAATAAAACTATTTGATATTATATATGTAAAAATAAAACCATTGATATATTGGGATGGTCCACTAAATAGGACTATAAAAGAGTTAAATATTTCCTATTCCATCACTAAAAATCATCACAACAGGTACGTTCCAAATTCATTAAGCATAGATAATAAATGTTTCTAGATATACTCCAATACATGCATGGTCAAAGGACATAGTATTAGGTGTTGAAAATGGACTTCAATAGTTATTTCAAGGGATGGAGCTATCTTTAAATAAGAAAAAAAATAGCATTCAATGACTCCACATCAATGAACATTCTTCCATACACGTACACGTGTGGGACCTCTGTGATGATGTTATCACATTAACTAGTCCTTTCATAATCTTTATACTCACAAAATGCCCAAAAAAAGGAGTCATAAAGGAGTGTTTGACAAGACAACGAAGAAATGTGAAGCTTCTAGAATTGATTGTGTGCATTTTTTTGTTTGATGTTTTGGATCTAACTCCATGATCCATTCTAATCTCCTATTGGATATTTTGTGTTTCCTAATGATGGATCATGGAGTTTGACATGAAACATTGAACAAAAAAATGCACACAGTCAATTCTAGAAGCTTCACATTTCAACATTATGGATTGAGGAAACCATATGTCTTCAAGACAATGAAGGTTTTCTAGTATAAACTAATCTATTACATTTAAACTAAACAATGATGAAAAATATGAATTTTAATTTATTTCTCTTTTAAGTTCAAAGTTTTGAGACCAAATCTTATGGTTGACATGGTTTCTTTAAAGGTCTTTCTAACTTGTTTAATTAAATACATATAGTGAACCCTTACTCACACTAATAATCACATCCTAATTAACCCTTACTAACACATATAATGAAATAACTATCCCATTTCAAAACATCTTTAATCATGATAACTTTCACAAGGGAATTCAATAGAATGGTCAACACTTTGTGTACATGTTTAAACATTGATAATAATCATGTCTAATAAATGAAAGATCTAAAATTGAATTACTCTTCATAATATTCACCAAATAGGACTCAAATAATCTTGTCATTTAATCATGTAAAAAAGATAAATAACATATGATCAAGAACATCTCCATATTAAACAAGAAATTAAGAGAAACAATGTAATACGTATCAAACAAGACTCTGAATCAAATACCATATCATGACTTATCAAATGGACAACCAAACCACATAAAAAAAATACATATCATAGCATATGAAGGCATCCAAAACATGCAAGTTAATTAGGACCAGGAGAATCAAATCAACTTCACAACAGAAACCTGTGATATCCAATCGAAGCTAAAATTATAAAGAGATGTGGAAACTGTTGAATGACGAAGACCGTACGCGAAAATCACCATACAGGAAGAGTTGAGCCTTACCACATGGGAAGACCACCGTACGTATGGACAACGCGGTGGTGCCGAACAACATGAACAACACGGTGGTGTCGGTCGGTACGGTGGTAAGTAGAGTCTGTCATCATCATGTGGCATGTAGAGCACCCACGTCATCGAAGGGTGACTGAAGGCATTCGTATGTGACAGATGGTTGGCAGATCATTTTGCCTGTAACCATTTTGTGGTATTCTGTAATGAATTTGTAGGGTATTTTAATGGCTGCAACAATTCGCTTGAATGTAAGTTGATGAAATCAAGTTGATTGTTAAGATAGTCTGAGCCTGTAAAGATCCAGAGTTTTGTATGTAAATTTCATTTACTGTAATACAAAAGTTTGCTCGGGGTTTTGGGTGGTGGGTTTTTTCCCGAAAGGGTTTCCCACGATAAATCTGTGTTTTCTCTGTGTCTTGTATCTGATATGTTTTTTGATAATTTGTTAACCTGCACATCTCTGTAATTTTTGTTTATTTCCCTGTCATTTGGCATTCAGAAAGAATTTTCGCACCGTTGCTTTCCTAACAAGTGGTATCAGAGCCTGGCCAGTTGTGTTATCCTTGTCGGGTAAGGTTTGGTTTTTTGTGCCAATTTTGGTTTTAGTGGGAGTTTGCAAAGTTTTTTTGTCTATAAGCAGAGATGGCTGGTACGTCAGGAAGAGTGGACATTGAAAAGTTCAATGGCACAAACTTTGAGTTATGGAAACTTAAAGTTGAAGATTTGCCAGTAGATCAAGACCTGTGGTACGCTGTGTCTGGAACTAAGCCTATGGGTATGAAGCAGGAAGATTGGGATCTAGCAGATCAGAAGGCCAGAGGACTGATAAGGCTGAGTCTTGCAGATTCAGTTTTATTGAATGTCCATGAAGAAAAATTTGCACATGGGTTGTGGAAGAAGTTGGGAGACATTTATCAAGGAAAGTCCTTGGTAAATAAACTTTTCCTTAGAAAAAAATTATATTCTTTGAAGATGGATGGAGGAACAGCTGTGGCTGATCATCTAAACTCATTCAATATGGTGATCGCACAGTTGACATCTGTGGGTGTGTCCATTATTGAAGAAGAGTGTTGCATGTTACTGATGTACTCACTACCAGATTCATGGGATCACTTGGTAATGGCCATCGGAAGTACGACAACCAAGCTTAAAATGGAGGAGGTAGTTGCTTCACTTTTGTCGGAGGAGATGCGAAGGAAGTCCTTTGAGGTGGCCAAAGAAGCTCTCACTGTACGAGGTAGATCTAAGGATAAAGGTAAGAAAAAGGACACGAAGTCAAAGTCTCAGGAGTGATCCGCCACTCCTAGAAAGAAGTCCAAGGTGAAGTGTTGGAACTGTGGGCAGAAAGGTCATATCCGAAGGGATTACAAAGAGGAGAAAAAGAAAAAGAAGAATTACACTTCCGACACAGAATCTTCTCAAAGTGACGCAAATGCCTTTGTAGCAGCCTTGGCGGTACTTGCGTCGGACAAAGTATGGTTGGTGGACTCGGGAGCATCATTCCACATGATGTCTCATAAAGAGTGGTTCTCAAAGTATGAACCGTATGATGGAGGGAAGGTGTTCCTAGCGAGTGATTCCACACTGAAGATCGTTGGTAGAGTACGAGTCAAAATTCAGTTCCCTGATGGTAGACTAAAGGGAATTGATGGAGTACTCCATATACCCGGTCTGGTGTGAAACCTACTTTCTATCAGTAAGTTGAATGATGTCAGAGTCCAGGTAACATTTATCCATGATGGTTGCAAAATGACTAGGGGCTCTATTGTTTTAGCTAAGGGTGAACGCATTGGAACACTGTATAAGCTAGATGCCAAACCTGTGTGCTATAATAGTGTCTCTGTAAAGTCTGGTAGAAGTAATGACACAACCCGTGGTGCAAATGCTATGGAAGTTAAACTTCCTGCTGAGAAAACAATGCTCTGGCATCATAGGCTTGGCCATATTGGCGAGAAAGGTTTAAAAACCTTGAAGAATAAAAATCTGGTTGAGGGGTTGGTTGATTGTAACCTTGAATTTGATTTCTGCGAACATTGCATCTATGGAAAACAAAACCGTGTTCAATTTTATTCCAGTTCTCAAAAATCTTCTGGTTTGGTGGACTATATTCATTTTGATGTGTTTGGTCCTGTGGATGTTCCTTCTCTGTCTACTTCAAGATATTATGTATCATTTATTGATGATTATTCAAGAAGAACATTTGTTTATTTTTTGAAGAACAAGTCAGAAGTGTTCAGTCGGTTTAAGGAATTTAAAAGCCTTGTTGAAAATCAGACTGGAAGAAATATTAAATGTCTAAGGATAGATAATGGTGGAGAATTTTGCAATGCAGATTTTGACAAATTTTGTGTAGATCATGGCATCAAGAGACATAAGACGACACCTTATACTCTGCAACAAAATGGAGTAGCGGAAAGGATGAATCGATCGTTGATGGAGAGAGCAAGGAGCATGTTGGGAAGTGCTAGTTTGGAACAAAAGTTTTGGGCCGAAGCAGTGGCAACAGCGTGTTACTTGTTGAACCATTCTCCTATGGCAGCACTAGTTGACAAGACACCTATGGAAGCATGGTTTGGTAAGAAGCCCTCATTAAGACATTTGTGTGCCTTTGGTTGTGAGGCATACGCTCATGTACCTGAAGTGAGTAGGTCCAAGTTAGATAATAAAGCAGTGAAGTGTATCTTCATTGGGTACGGAATTGGTGTGAAGGGATACAAGTTATGGAACCCTCTAACTGAAAAGGTGTTGT
>MU227582.1:1644920-1676433 GCA_018584345.1 Thuja plicata | reverse complement strand
TTTATAGGCAATAGTAAGGAAATGATTTCAGAATTAAAATCTCAACTGTCCCTGAAGTTTGAAATGAAAGATTTAGGGTCAGCAAAGTTTATTTTGGGGATGGAAATCATAAGGGACAAGATTGGCAAAAAACTTTGGCTCAGCCAGAGAAAATACATTACCAATATTCTAGAGCAGTTTAATATGACTGATTGCAAGCAACAGGTAGTTCCAATGTTACATGGAACGAAGCTGTCAGTCAATGACAGTCCAAAATCTCCTGATGAGATTGAAGACATGAAGCGGGTACCTTATGCAAGTGTTGTTGGAAGCCTCATGTATGCAATGGTCAGTATGAGACTAGGCATTGCGCAAGCAGTGGGAGTATTGAGTAAATTTATGGCAAATCCGGGCAAGTTACATTGGGCTGCTTTGAAAAGAGTTCTGAGATATTTGAAGGGTACGTCACAGTATGCATTATGTTATCAAGGTAACTCAGTTCTGTCTCACAGGTCGGTTAGTTTTCAAGGTTATGTGGATGCCGATTGGGCTAGAGACATTGATACAAGAAGATCCACTAGTGGATATGTATTCATGTTGCATGGTGGTGCTATTAGTTGGATGATCAAACGACAAAGTGTAGTTGCGCTATCAACAACTGAGGCGGAGTACATGGCAGCTACTCGTGCAAGTCAGGAAGCAGTTTGGCTTAAGTGTTTATGTTCAGATGTTGGCTATAATGCAGGAAGAATTACAATTCTCTATGATAGTCGGAGTGCAATATGTTTGGCGAAGAATCCCACTTTCCATGCCAGAACAAAGCAAATTGATGTACAATACCATTATGTACACGACATGATCAAAGATGGAAAGGTAAATCTTGAAAAGGTTGATACTCGGGAGAATGTGGCAGATACATTGACAAAGCCAGTGAACACAGCTAAGTCCAAATGGTGCACAAGCTCAATGGGGCTTAATATCCATGACTCCTATTAGCTGTTTTGCATGACTTCGTACTTCATCAAGTGGGAGATTGTTGAATGACGAAGACCGTACAGAGTCTCACCGTATGGGAAAACCACCATACGGGAAGAGTGGAGCCTTACCATATGGGAAGACAACCGTACGTACGGACAGCGCGATGGTGCCAAACAACATGAACAACACGGTGGTGTCGGTCGGTATGGTGGTAAGTAGAGTCCGTCATGTGGCATGTAGAGCACCCGCGTCATCGAAGGGTGACTGAAGGCATCCGTATGTGACAGACGGTTGGCAGATCATTTTGCCTGTAACCGTTTTGTGGTATTCTGTAACGAATTTGCAGGGTATTTTAATGGCTGCAAGAATTCACTTGAATGTAAGTTGATGAAATCAGGTTGATTGTAAAGACAGTCTGAGCCTGTGAAGATCCTGAGTTTTGTATGTAAATTTTGTTTACTGTAATACAAAAGTTTGCTCGGGGTTTTGGGTGGTGGGTTTTTTCCCAAAAGGGTTTCCCACGATAAATATGTGTTTTCTCTGTGTCTTGTATCTGATATGTTTTTTGATAATTTGTTAACCTGCACATCTCTGTAATTTTTGTTTATTTCCCTGTCATTTGGCATTTGGAAAGCATTGCCGCACCGTTGCTTTCCTAACAGAAACTCACTTAAAATCACGAGTTTAAAAGGGGTTATCGAAAATTAGTATAAACTGTTCCATAATAGGTATAAGAGCTGAGAAACTATTCTTAGCATACAAGAACCATTTGAACAAAGAACTTGAGCAACATAATTTGTTGTTTGCAGAGCGTCGAAGGAATTGCTAAGATTCGTTTAGTATGTGTGAAAAGAACAATAGAGAGTCAAAAGCGCAGACCATGGAATTGATGCTTGCAAGATAACTTGTATTTCGAATTTTAACAAGGTGCATCTAGAAACACATTGAACCTTCATGATTTGAAATATATACTAGCAATCCTGTTGTTGAGTCTTTACTTGTGCTCAAATATTGAGCTACAATACTAAATTATATTCGCTGAATATTGGAGCGAAGAGAATTCTCCAAGCAAAATTTGGATAACACACCAAAAATGTTTGGCATATATGCCTCATCTACATAACCACATATAATCGATGGCTTCCAGGAGATATAAAGCATTAGAATAGTCTTGTCAAACTATCATTCTATTTTCTAAAAGATTTCCACTTCGCTCTGGAGCTTCATTGGAATGTTTCAAAGCCAGGGTGTTCTTCGAATATAAATCCTGATATACCCTGAAATGCATGAATTGTATTTTTGTTAGTTATCAAATCTCAATTTTCTCTGGCACGTAAACAATTCGTAAGGTTGATAGCTTCTACATTCTATGAACAAGCAGACTTGGAAAATGATAATGGATTTTGAAGTTGACAAGTAGTTAAGAAAAAGGTACAAAAATCTGACTCAATCTAACAATCCATACTCTTCTTTTTAGTCAATCCATTTCTTTGTTAAGGCTTCATATTGGTCTATTCATGGTTGTGGATACATAATATCAAGGTCTATAAGAAGGTAACAAATTCCTTAAAATATATACAAATTCCAAAACTTGCATTCCCATCACCTAATAACAACGCAAAAGCGTCATACTTACAAAAAGCGAAGTACTCCTTTTGATCGCTCTGTTTCAGTTGTTGATAGCCTCTACATTCTGCGAACAAGAAGACTTGGAAAATGATAATGGATTTTGAAGTTGACAAGTAGTTAAGAAAAATGTATAAAATTCTCAACTGAATTTAACAAACCATATTCTTCTTTTTAGTTAATCGATTTCTTTGTTAAGGTTTCATATTGGTCTTTTCATGCTTGTGGATACATAATATCAAGGTCTATAAGAAACTAACTATACCTAAAAAATATACAAATTCCAAAACTTGCATTCCCATCACCTAATAATAATGCAAAAGCGTCATACTTACAAAGAGCAAACCGATTCATTAGATCGCACTGTTTCAGTTGTTTCGACCTCCGAAAAGTTTACACAATCGTTCCAGTCCATTTGTAAGAAATTGGTAGAGGAAGGTGGTGGCCTAGTAGGCTGTCTAACTCGCTCCGACCTGAAAGATGTCTGCGGAACACCCATTTCTTGATGAGATGAGATAACCTTTTCTCCACCTGAGGGAACAAATGCCACAGCATTGCGGGTCGCCTTTTCTCTTTCTTGCTCCACCTTAGACTGTAAAGATGAGTTCTTCAGCTTTCTTATTCTTGAAAAGTAATCTTCTCCTGCCATTACCTCTCTTATAGGGGGCTCAACATATTGCACAGCCTCGTGCAGCTTCTCACTCGCAGAGGCATATGGCGTTCCCTTTTCAATTTCTTGCTCCACCTTTAATGGCGGTTTCCTTAGCGTTCTTATGTTTGGCGCCCACCCGTTACGCCATCTTACTCTTGGAAAGTAGTCTTCCCTGGCCATTAGCTTCCTTAAGTGCGGTTCTGGAGGTGCCCGGGAGAGTGGTCTGTAGTAGTATTTCACTTCTATTTCGGAAATGCCGGCTTTTCTAAAGAGCCACAGTCGTCTGTTGTCATTCGACCAGAGTACGCCATCTTCATCGCTGGCCACCTTTATCAGTGGAAAGTCGTTCGAATGGAGTCGACCTAAGCCAATGTCACGTAAAGCATCCTCTAAAAGGAATTCCGTATCACTGTCGAGATTAAAATGATCTGCAATGGAATCCTGAGTGAACCTTAGCTGCTCAGGACTCACCTCCACAATTTGGTAATTCATGACAACAATGGGTTTTCTACGATGAATGAGCTACAACATACTTTGTTTCAATGGCTTTGATTTTGCTCTATATAAAGCAAGTATTCGATCGCAGTGCTCCCCATTGTCACAATCACATTCAATCTCAAAGCTCTTTCACACGATTGATTACAGATTAACAAATTCTATTATAATTTTGGAGGCAGGTGGAATGATTTCAAGAAGATTTTGTTTTAGCTCGATCTATCTTCATTGATGCCATAACATAACTCGAATTCCGATTCTCTGACATTTTGAGTTAATAGGGTGTAATGAAATATTTATTAAAACGCCATCGATGTGGATGTTGGATATTGACTTTACTATTTTTTAGCAAAATAAAATCTTGACCAACGTACTTCAGGAGTACCTTATTTGAGCCACAACTGAAAGACATGGGTTTGCGTTGCTAATAAATCAAGGATCAACAAAAGGTAACCAGCAATTGTACTAGTATTGATTGTGATGGCATATTGGTGTGTAATGGAAGGTCAACTACAAAAAATTATAGTCTATTTTCTGTATACATTTGTGTAGTACACAAGGTCTTAACAAATAGTGTCTGTGTAACAAGAGTTTTAATGGAGAAGTGATAGCTTCAAATCAACTATGCATCCAATTACAAGGATCCAAACTGACTTAAATAAAACCCTTGAATAAAGATGATAATTAAGCTCCATTACCAATAGGATCATGATATGTTTGCAATTGGCAGAGAGGAAGAGGTAGAGGACGAAGAGCGAGAGAGGATGGGGGGTGAGGGGATAGAGATGGAGATGAAGATGGAGATGGATAGTGAAGATAAATGGACAGAGGAGGAATGGACAAATAGAGATGGAAGAGATAATCATGCAGAAAGAGAAATATATAGGAGTAGAGAAAGATGGAGAGATAATGAAATAAGGATAGGGAGAGACAAAAGAAGAGATAGAGAGAGACAAAGAAGAAATATGAAGAGATAGAAATAGACAGGCAAAGAGATATAGCTATTGAGGTCTACGAAGAGCCTGGAGACATGTCTACAGATGGGGGGTGAGAGGAAGATTGTAACACCGTAATTTGAATCCTATGCAATTTCACATCACATGTATTTTTCTATAGCTGAAATAATGACAATTGTAAGCATTAAGCATTAACCGTTGATCTTACAAGCATTCTTTCCATGCATCATTCCTAATTCCATGAACATCAGGGTTGGATTGTGCTAGAATATCCGTGCACTACAAAGACATATGTATGCTATGCTAACGTCTCACAAATATCTATGTCTAAAGTTGGTCATCAAGAAATTGCACTTTCTAATTTTGGAAGGGTAACACCCCTTTGCACTTGCATTAATATCGAGATGACTATCAGTCCCTTAAAACTTCATTTCTTACTTCATTCTCTTGATCTTTGGACTCTCTTGTATTTTGGAATGCACTTTGTACTTCATTTTATTTCTCCTTGAATATTTTCATAGAATTCCGATCTTCCATTATTAAGTTTCCTCTTCTCACAACCTCACCACCTTTCTATCCACTACTATTGTCAAACAAAGCTCTATCAACTCATAACTTATTGTTACATTCCTTATTCCAGCAAGCTACATCACTTCTGATTTAGAAGGCGGGTCATTATCTAGGTTTTAAATTTTTTATATATTGTCTTTACATTGGCATATCATTCATTTTACTTTCATGTCTATTTTATCTACAAGCCCTATCTGTAGGTAGTTTCTGGAGGAGAAAGCACCAAAACAAGGTTTGACCGAGGAACACCTTTAAACACAACTCCCCATCATTTTGTTTCGATCTTTCTATGTATAGTTACTAGTGAACAAGATTGTAACTATTGTTGGATGGAACTTCAGTTAATGGATTCTAGTAATTTTCTCATGCATCCTCCTAGTCTTTTAATTACTTTAGGTGTATCTAGCATTTCTATATGTTATGTACTATTAGCATATTCAATTTGATAGAATAGAGTATGTTGCATTCTATACGTTTTGGTACAAGTCCTTTTTTTGTTTGTGTAAGATGCTTGCACATCTCACTATTGTACCAGACCCACATGTACATCCTAACCAAAGAGCTCACATAGTTGTCTAGAAGGTCTTTGTAACTTGTGTACTTTCATCTTCTACAAATGAAATGGTTTAATTAATTACTGTAGTTAATTAAATACCCATCCTCTTAATAATGAACAAGTTGAGAGGTCATAGTTACCCAAGGGTTTATTCCAAGTGGAGGTTTGAGACTCATATCCTCAAGGGGTTTGGTTATCCTTCATAGTACTTTATTTTTCACACTCTACATTTTAGTAAGAAACATAAATTCACCTCCTAATTTTAAATTGTTAAAATATTTGAGCTTTCAAGCTATGAAAACTTTTCTATCTTCCCTTCTCTTGTTTTATGAAGTTTCCTGAGTTTTGTAATTTTCTTCTATGTGCTTTATTACCACTACTTCGCAATATGTAGTTAAATCAACATCGAGCATTTCTCCAAATCATTGTAGTCTTACTAGGCCTAGCCCACTATTATCTAAAAGCTATGATCCCTTTTCTCCTCAATATTTTCTCTAGGCTTTGGGACTTCTTTTACATCAAACTCTCATGCAAATTTTCAAGGTAACAACCTTCATGGGTGGTGGGTTAAACAGAAAGGAGCCAAAAAATTGTAACAATTGGAAAACCAAAACTGACATTTGGGACAAACTTAAAAAAGGTGGCCTCACTAGCTATATGGAGCGCCTTCATGGCTCCAAAGACGCTGCCATGAATGCTTTTGTGGAAAGATGAAAGGACGCGAGAGTGGTGATCGGAGGCATGGCCGTTAAAATTACTGAATATTTGATAGCGGAGGTTACGGGCTTAAACACTAAAGGCATAAAATTTTATAGAGATACAAAGATCTCCCAGAAAACCATTCAGCATTTCTCAAAGGACGGAGAGGAAGTAGACAGTCTGGTGATGGATTTTAGTGGCTGCTATGATGTTAGCTCCATTAAAGGTTTCTAGGCCAAAGTTCTTACGGCAATCATGGAGTATGTGTCTTTGGATGGAAAATACAAAAGGGCCCATTCTTATCACTTTGTGTTGTTAGGCCATTTCCGTCATAAGGTGAGAATTTCTTTCCCCTTCTACTTGCTACAATCTCTCTGTCATAGCATTACTAACCATAGGCAGAAGGATAGCAAGCCCATTCTTCATGAGGGCTTGATTCTCTTGATTGTGGAACATGTTAAAAAATTCGCAGCCTCCAATCCACTTATTATTTCCCTGAAAGATTTGGGCTTTGCGAAGGTTGGAAAATGACATAGTATTGGAGACGATAAGGGGGATTCGACTGTTAAAAAGTTGAAGTTTGAGAAAAATACGGGAATGTCCACAGACTCAAATGTTGTGAGTGCTAATGGCTATGATGAGACCGACTACATTCCTCACTCCCAGTCTGATGATGATAGCAAAGAGTCTCTTTCTGTCTCGGTGAGTGCCTCTGATGAGGAAGAGGTAAAAACTAAGGAAACCCATAGTGTTAAGGAAGCCCACAATGTTAAGGAAAAAAGTAAAATGTTTGATGTTGCTGAAGAGGATGTAGGAGGTGAAAAAGTCCCCATTTTAATTAATTACATGAGTTTGGAAGAGCACGATATCCCTATCTCTCCGAAGCTCAAAGTTCTAATGGAGATGCATTATAAACAGAAAGAGGCAGAAACTCCAGGTCAAGACAATGTTGATAAGGAAGTTATCCCTGCTTCCTCTAAGAACATCCCTTTTTCTAGGCTGGTGGACACATGCATGAGTGCAATGTCCAGCTTCTCCCAGAGGACATGGATGAGAAAATTGATGTTGGAAACACTCAGAGGGGGGGTGAATCAGTGTTTAGCTAATTATTCAATTTCAACACTTTAAACATAAATCAATTAGATATCACTTGAAGCTTAACACAAGATCACATAACACATAATATGATTACGGGGAAACCTTGATTAGAGGAAAACCCCGGTGGGAATTAGTACCCACAAATATTGCACTAGTATAATGAACCTGTTAAAGTTCCTTTGCCCTGTTAGGAGCAGTCTTTACAATGCAAGTACAATGACCTGGTTAAAGGCCTAACCCTATTAGGAGTCTTTTACAAACAACCCTGTTAGGGGTGAGGACTCACTGTCTAAGAGCTCACTGCTCAATGAGAAAGAAGGCTACAACCTCCTGAGAATAGATATGCACTATATCCAAGAGTGAACTGCTGTAAGTGACACAGATGTCTGATCAGTTCCAGTTATGCGCCAATGCTCTTATCTTCTTTAAGGGCTTTATCTCATACTGATATCTTCATACTGCTCTGCTATATATCTTCTCTGACTATTTCTTTGACACTTCAAATATATCTTTACATTGCATATATATATGTTTATGCCTGAATAGACGCGACTATAAACAAGACCTTAGTCGGCCCAAAAACAACATTCACAACACTTCCAAACAAAATGGCTTAAGCGTGTTTACAACAATGTTTAATACATGATTATAAACTTATTACAATAGGTGCTTAGCCTTTACATAACAAAATATTACATGCTAATCAAAATCATGAAGTCAGCTTCATACTCTGTATTCTGAACTGCTAGTGTACTTGTTCTTTCTGTAACTTGTCCATATTGCCATTCCATACCATGCATGTATAGGGTAAGCATAATAAAATACCATAGAGCTTAAGTCTGAATGCGCATATCTTGATGTGATCGTATGCAAGTGTGTTGATTCTCTGATTGACTGCAAGTCACTATTCTATTCTGTCTTCTACAGTTACTCAATTTTCACTTCATAGTTTTCTTGTCAAAACTTCATATGACTTTGTTTCCATAATGAAAACACAAAATAAGTCATATACTCCTTGGGAGTCAACTTGCCAACAATCTCCCCCTTTGTCATTAATGGCAACAAAGGAATGTGGGCAAGTTACTCAAAATTGACTAACACCCAAAAACTATATATTCTCATCTTTTTAACATATACATACACTGCTCCCCATATATACTTTATTCATTATATACATTACTCCCCTTTGACATTAATGACAAAGGTGTCAAAAACTTGTAATTTTCTAGATACTCACTCCTTGTATACATCTGGATATACAATCTAAAGATTCTTCATCTCTTTCTTCCAAAATGCCTTTAGTGCATCAATTGTTTGTATATGGGCGCATAAGGCATATGTAAGCTTTTCCATCTTTGTCAAATCCATACTAGGTCCTTGATCATAGGTAGAAATGGTTGCATAAATCTATTTAATGTTCTCATCCAGAATTGCTAAGGAGGGTGCAAGTGCATTTCTCATTTGAGTCTGCCTGATCCTTATCTTACTGATCTCCATTTTAGCTTTTTCTATCTTGTCCAGTTGACCTTGATAGATATTGTTGCAGATTTTCATGTCTTGCGTGGATGTTTCAACTAATTTTCTAACACTGTCAACCAAGATATCTGCCTCCTCTATCTTTTTGATGTGCTCAGAGGTGAGTTTGCATCTGTCCATGCAGTTTGCTATAACCTTTCTGCCTTTTGCTGCCAATTCTTTCAACATAGACTGACCAATCTTTAATGAGTTTAGATCTAAGTTAAAGTTCTTTAACAGTTCATTTAATCTTTCCTTTTTATACTCATCTTCTGCAATTCTTGTAGTTGAGTCTACTAAGCTTGTAAAATGTGCTTTGAAGCTTGTTAGGATGTTGTCTACATCATCAACTGATTGAATTTTAGCTACTTTCTTATTCGTAGGTACTAGGTCATTCAGAATGTTCACTGATTCCAAGAAGAGAGGGTTTCTCATAACCTATTTTTCTTTGGATTTTTCCATGGCTAGCACACTGATCTTTATTAAATCTTCTTCTCCCCATGCATCTAGACTTGCTGAGTCGGTAGTTAAACTCGACAACAATGAGGTAGATGGTTGAATGGATGGTGTGAATATGGTATTCTAACTAGTATCCATGCATTCACTTTTAACTGCGATCTCCATGATTGGTGTCTCATTGTTTTTATTATCTTCCTCTTTATTCAAGTCTATTGAACCTATAGAGGGAACTTTATCTTGTTGCAAAGATGTGTCATCAGTGCATGCCTTCTCTATTTCTTCTGAGTTTACAGATGCTTTTTCAACTTTATCCATATCATTATCAGAAGCGGTCATAGATATCTTGATATCATCAATCACTATAGTACCTTCTAAATCTTTTTCTATATCAGAGGCTATTGAGACTGAGGGCGCTGAAACCTGTGGACCTGCCTTAGGTGCATTTTGAATTACTGGTTCTGTAACCTATTTTGGAGGAACTGGAGTTGCCTTAGTTGTAGGCGTCATTGATGGATACATATGTCTATCCAGAAATACCTGCTCAAAAGATTTCTGACTCTCTTCACTAACCAAATCATACTCCTTATTCATGATATGGAAAATTCTTTTTTTGGTTCTTAGGTGTGGCTTTACTAAATCCAATAGAATGGATTTTTCATCATGCGAGCATACTGGGAGAAGACTATCCAGTGTTTCTTCTCTTATCCTCACATCCTCTTCAATTGCTTGCCTCTTTAATATGTCAAGTATGTTCCATACCTTGTCTGGTATGACTGTTTTGAGTTACAATACTGTCCTTTTGAACTTAATCATGTGAGAGATTATCATAGAATGAATCTCTGATTTGTCTATCTCTTGATATTTTTCATATACTTTCTTGAGAGATTCTAGTCTTCCTTCATTAACAATTATGTTCTTTAGAACAGTTAGACTAGGTCTAAATCCTACCTCAGGAGGGGCTTGAGTGTTCTTTACCTTGCTCCTTGTGGTTCTTGAAGATGGATGACTTGTGGGAACTTTCTTCTTCCTTCTAGCCATCTTGCTAGGTACTGATGGTGGAGATGCTTCCAGATTAATGGTGGTTGATGGCACAGATGTATCTTCATTTGATTTCTTCTTCTTCTTCTTAGGAATATCATTAGTCTTTTTCATTTTTACTTCTGTGGGAGTCTTCTCAAGTTCTTTGGAAATCTTAGCTTCCCTAGCTTTGTCTAGGTCTTCTTCTATAACACCATGAACTTTTAAGATATTTGAGGTAATCCTTGATGTCTTCCTTTTGTTATCAGCACTGTATAAGACAAAATCAACTTAATTTTTCTTTTCTCTGTAAGTGCCCCATCTAGGTTTGTTTGGATCTTTGGGCGCAGATAGGAGGACTTGTGCATAACCTTCTAGAACATGTTCTTCAACTTCATAGCCAAGAGAGTGAATCCATTTTGTTCTAGGCTCAACTGCCTCCATGCAAGTACAATCAGTCTCCACCATGAAGCATATGGTGTCTTTGTACTTCTCAACTATTTTCTCAAGTATCCTGAACCTCTTCTGCATCTTGATCATGAAATTTTTTATTTCCATGTCCATAGAATCCTTTGCGTACTCTCTGATGTAGCTTTTAGTGATATTTGAGACATAGTGGGCTTGCTCCTATATAGGTAAAGATTTGAAACTTTACCAACAATGTGGAAGTACAAATAGATGATCAAAGAGCCAAACCTGAATATCTTGTTGTTTTCATGCTTAATGGCTTTGATATTCTCTATTAGCTGCGCACGCAATAATTCACAGAGATTATACTGAGTGTTATCTCTCACTATCCTTATTGCTGCCAGACTTGTTGCTATGGACACACTATTCAGTCTACTTGCTTGTTGAAACTTGTATCCAAGTATCATAGTGAGTAGTTTGATTTCTTTCTCCTTAATGGGATCAACAGTCATGCCATGCCTATCACTTCTAGATAAGCATACTTGTTCAACCTGCTTCTTAAAATCCTTGCCAGTAGGAAGAGCTAGTCCAGTCTTAGGAAGTCCAGTCATCTCATGAATTAGATCTATAGTGATGTAGACAGGAACCTCACCTATCCAGTATAGATCATCATGTATCCTGCTCATTAATATCTTTACCCATTCTAGCTCATAGAACTCGTGCGCATTGGAATACTCAAAGATAGGGTTATCAATGAGATGCGCATATTCATCCTTGAATGTATAGTCTAGTTTCATCATAGAACCCATGAGAGATGCAATGTTGTTGTCTCCAACTGTTTCCTTTTTGCAATAAACATATGCACGGATGTCTTCTACATGTATGACTTCAAGCGGAGTCGTAGAGAATGCTCCTTCGCATCATCTAGTATGGACTTGAATGGATGCTTCTTAAAGACAAATCTCTTCCTTTCGGCATATCAAATATAACATGGGTTACCATACTTACTTGCCACTTGGTAAAGTAGTGTTTCATGACAATTCTAAAATGATGCGACTACTAGGGTTTTGTTCCAACCGTTAATCCGTTCACAAACCAACTAATCCTTTAAGTTGTAGTGCTTTTATGCTTGATGCTTATCTTCTTTCTGAATGCTTCAATCTCAAATGCAAAGTGAGGCTTTTAAGGTCTTTTGCCAATTTATATAAAGATTAATTACATTTAATACTTGTTTTCGTAAAGCAGTTTACAGAGAGAATTTCAAACTTTGTTCTGAACAAAGTAAAGGCAATGCATGAATTCATACAACCTTAATTTGTGATCACATGCATGAATCCATAGGCGCATACTCAGAGGTGAGTATACCAACCACGTAGGGGTTCAGAGCTATAATAGCTCCCCCTAAGACCATGAGGGTCAATTATCTAGAAGTAGAAGGTGCTTCCATTGAGGATGCATCTACTACCTTGTTCTCTTCATTATCCTTCTTTACTTTGACCCATATTTTATATGAGTTAGCTTTAGCTTCCACAAACTTAACTTCTCTTGATTCTTCAAACAAAGATTTCTTAGGATTCTCTTGTCCTTTTGTTCTTGATCTGCAAGACCTTGAGATGTGTCAAGCCTTTCCAAATGAGTGACAAATGATAGGAGGTCTGATGTTGTTATTCATCATGATGCATTTCTTGGCTATGTGTCCATTGTAATTACATATCTGACATGTAATGTTTTGCAAGTTTCTTTGAGCTTGATTTCTCTGATTGAATTGAGTTTGATTCCTTTGGTTCAGTTGTGGTTGATTTATTTGATTTGTTCTGCAATGAATAACCCTACGACCAAACTTATTGCAGGAGTAACAGTAACCATTGAAGGGTCTTACATTTTTACAATCTCTTTCCAAGTGTCCATGCTTGTTACAGGCATAGAAAGTATGGTTGACTACCTTGTGTTTATCTTTTGGTGGTTCTACTTTAGGCTCTTCTTGACTTTTAGTTTTCTTTCCTTCTGAAGATTCTGTTTGGGCTTTCTTTCTTTCTTGTAATGAGTTGATCTCAATTTGAGCTAGATTGTATCCTATACCAGTGGTATCTCCTTTTAGTTTTTGTGCATAAAGTTGTGATTGAATTAAATTAGAACTTGTGTGTAGTTTTTCAATCTTGTCTTTTGCTCCTAATAATTCAAATTCAATCTTCTTCTTGATGTTTTCCAACTCCAAGATTTTAATATTGGCTTGTATGAGTTCGTCATCTAACTATTTATTTTCTTTGTTCTTCTCTTCAATAGCTATTAGGCTATAAGTTAGCTGATCATTCAATTCTTCTATCTTATCTTTCAAAGATACATTCTCTTCATTCAGCTTCTTGACCATTTTTCCCAAGTCATTTGTAGAGCAATCTTTCAAATCTTTCCTTACTTTCTTGATAAGCATTTGAGAGCCATCAACCTTTAGTTTTAGTTCTTCATTTTATTTCTCGAATCTGTCTAGATATTCAAGGGCTGCTTCAAGATTCTTTTTCAGATGATTTACTTCTGCTGAGTCTATGATCTCCTCAAGTGGTTAAACTTTCTTTTAGAGGACCAAAGCTCTGATACCAATTGCTGGAAACACTAAGAGCGGGGGGTGAATCAGTGTTTAGCTAATTATTCAATTTCAACACTTTAAACATAAATCAATTAGATATTACTTGAAGCTTAACACAAGATCACATAACACATAATATGATTATGGGGAAACCTTAATTAGAGGAAAACCCTAGTGGTAATTAGTACCCACAAATATTGCACTAGTATAATGAACCTATTAAAGTTCCTTTGCCATGTTAGGAGCAGTCTTTACAATGCAAGTACAATGACCTGGTTAAAGGCCTGACCTTGTTAGGAGTCTTTTACAAACAACCCTATTAGGGGTGAGGACTCACTATCCAAGTGCTCACTACTCAATGAGAAAGAAGGCTACAACCTCCTGAGAATAGATATGCACTATATCCAAGAGTGAACTGTTGTAAGTGACACAGATGTCTGATCAGTTCCAGTTATGCGCTTATGCTCTTATCTTCTTTAAGGGCTTTATCTCATACTGATATCTTCATACTACTTTGCTATATATCTTCTCTGACTATTTCTTTGACACTTCAAATATATCTTTACATTGCATATATATATATATATATATATATATATATATATATATATATATATATGTTTATGCCTAAATAGATGCAACTATAAACAAGACCTTAGTCGGCCCAAAAACAACATTCACAATGCTTCCAAAAAAAATGTCTTAAGTGTGTTTACAACAATATTTAATACATGATTACAAACTTATTACAATAGGCACTTAGCCTTTACATAACAAAATATTACACGCTAATCAAAATCATGAAGTCGGCTTCATACTCTATATTCTGAACTGCTAGTGTACTTGTTCTTTCTGTAACTTTTCCATACTGCCATTCCATACCATGCATGTATAGAGTAAGCATAATAACATACCATAGAGCTTAAGTCTGAATGCGCATATCCTAATGTGATCGTACGCATGTGCATTGATTCTCTGATTGACTGCAAGTCACTGTTCTGTTCTGTCTTCTACACTTAGTCAATTTTCACTTCATAGTTTTCTTTTCAAAACTTCATATGACTTTGTTGCCATAATGACAACACAAAATAAGTCATATAATCCTTGGGAGTCAACTTTCCAACAATCGAGCCCCCATTTGGGGTTTTACAAACTGCCAAAGCTATGTCCTTGTACTCATTTTGACTGATGAAATGGGTATTTAAGGAAATCAAAAGTCTTCATCTGAACTACAGAGGTCTATCTTCTCATGTCAATCTTATTAACTCTGGGTCAGTTAGGGATGTAGGCAATCAGAACATAGAGGATGGGAAAAATATACAGTCCCTACATGAGTGACTGGACACCTTGAAGAATACTGTGAAAAAACACATGAAGGACAATAATGTCTTCATGGGTACTACTATGGAGTGTTTTAACTCCATAAAATCTGAAATGGATTCCCTCACTGTGAAGATTGACGAAGACAAAGATGAGAATGATGATGAGGGATCGCGAAAGCACACGCGTTCAGCTAGGAAGAAGAAGATTCTAGACATGATTTGGGAGCTGTCGAATTTCAACGTGGTCATCAAAAAGGTTGCATAAGCAAAGAAGGAAGCAAAGGCACTCTCCTACAGTTGGCCTAGCTCTGGTGTTCCCCTATTTTTTGGCACTTCATCTTTTGGTTTCTGGTTACTGGAGAGTCTAGCTGGTTTCTGGATTTTCTCTTTGGCTTTCTATCTTTGTCTGGGTCTGCGGGCTGGTTCTTAGCCCTATTTCTATTTAGTATATTTTTTGCTTCTTATCTTTATGCTTTTATTGTAAGGGGTTTTGGGTCCCCATAAAACCTGTTTTCACCTGCAATCAAAAAAAACCTGCCACTATCTCCTCCCATTGTTGACCATGAATATTCTCTAAAGATCCCCTTTGATTACATTCAAACCCTTAAGGAGACCCTAAGGTATTTTGAAGGCTCCATGAATCAAGAAGACATCATTCCTAATGCAACTCCCATTGTTGAAAATATGAGAGAAATGATTATCTCAAATCACAAAGGGTTGGAGTTTCTTAGAGCTATAACTCATATAGTGGAAGTGCATGATCCATCCTCTGAAACTATGTCGCCTCTACCTATGGATACCCATTTCAATATTATTGGTCATTAGTTGATTATCTCAAAGCCTAATGTATTAATACATGAGGTTGATACTGATCCAACTGCTTATCATCTATCTCATGCACCTAATCAATTTGTGAATCTCGTCACCTAATGTACCTTGTACGCTTAATGCAATTGTGTATAATGTTTCCACTCGCGTGTGAAATCTACCTCCTCTTCCACAAAATAATATTTTCCTCAATACCATATTGCAAAATATGAGCTAGATGCAATTGCAACTAGTCAATCTAACCAGTTTATCCACTCAATCTTTGCTCACTCCATACTATTGTCACAATTTGCACATCCTCAATGCTCCCCTCCCTCAAGGGGTTGAGATGCTAATGTTTCAAAATTTAAATACTGATAGTGATCCATAAGTGCATATCAATTCTTTCACTATGTTGTATAATGAGTTTCATTATTAGGACTAGTTGATAGAAAAACTCTTCTCATGGTCCCTAAAAGAGATTTTTTAAGAGTGGTATTCTTTATTGGCTAGTAGTTCAATATACACATTCAATCAACATATGAATTATATTCGTCATAGCTACTATAAAAATATTGGTTGCAACGTCACTATTGTTGACTTTTTTCATTGCAAGTATCAACGAAATGAGAAACTTAGAATGACTTAATCTCTCAATACTAATGAATTTATTCTAATATTCTCTATTCCCTCACTAAAACTTATCTCCAAAGGATTTTCATTTTGATTTTACAACCAAACATTGAGGGAGAAAGTGCCTTTGGTGAAATATCCTTCATTCTCACACCTATGTAATGCACTCAAATATTATCAACACATGTTGGCACAATTTGGGGCTCTTTGACCAAGCTCTCTTGCTAATAATTTTGGAGATGAATCTTTATCTTGATTGTCTAGGAAGAATAAATAAATGTCTAATGTAATCACTATTCCATGGTTAATCATGTAGAATACACTCTGGATTCAACACAATTGGGTTTTCAAAAACTTATTTGATTCCTTTTTTAATGAATCAATTTCACAAACTTCTTAAAGACAACCTAGTCACCCTTCCATAAATCAAACCGCTACTAATGAATAGACCATGCCCTCGCTCGTATGATGCATATAAATTCTATCAGTATCACAAAATACCAGGACATGTTACTGGACTATGTGTGCATCTAAAACATATCATCCAAGACCATATAAACAATTTATGACTACCATAGTAGGTGGTAGAAAGTAGAGTTGTAATAAATCTATTTTCAAGGTTAATCTAATGAGTTGCAAATATATGGTGATCATTTTCATTTACATTATTCTAATTTTATATGTGCTTCTTCTTCTCCTCCATCAGGTAGTTATACTTGTGTTGACGTGATAACTATAATTTTGATCTCCCCTTTGAGGCATACAATAAAAATGTAATGTTGTGAAGAAGTAAGATGTATTCACTAGCTTATGCATGCAAACTAGGAACTAAACCTATTTCCCTCTTCTTGATTACATTAAAAGGATAGGAGACCCCTTTGACTCAACCTCAAAACTACTTGAAAAGGATTTGCGACAAGGTGGATCTAGTAGTTCTTATTTTAGTTGAAAATGAGCTATTGAAAAGTGTAACTTGAATCCTAGATATAGGGCTAAATATAAAAATTAAGAGTATTTAACATGCAAATAAAATCTTTGAACAAATATGATGGCAAGGATTACAAATATAAAAAGAATATATAGAGAGAAACTTGTGTTTGAATGGAATTAGGAGGTCTATATTTCCTTAGGTTCCCTTTACCCAAAAAAGTTGGATGTAAACATAAGATGTGTTTCCAGGATAAGGATGTTGCTCAAAACCTTCCCCAAAAGTTTCATCATAAAAGTGTTCAACACTCACAGTTGTCATGTACCTTCTCAATAACAGTTCTTACTATTATGTTTCTCTATATGGGGGGTCATTGTAACTCATGGTGGTACATGTTGTTTTTTTAGGGTAAGTAATATAATATTCTCTAGTGTGGTTGTCATTGGATACACACTAGGGGCATGGACAATTTTTTTGAGGTAGGCATCCTTACTAGAAGATGTCCACTCCTCTTGATAATTGTGTGCATCCTTGTTTGAATATATCCTTCCTTTTCTAGAGGTAAGTATCTCAAGACAATGATCCTCCCCTGATAAATAACCATTTACCCTTGTTTTAAGATGTTTCCTTTGAAATAATCTTGAAAATGATACTTCCTTGGTTTTTAAGGTGATTTTCCTTGATAATGATCTCTATCTTCCTTAACATTTAACATAGAAATATGTTAAAATATTAAGGGGGGCATCCTTGTTACTCATTTGGTTCATCAATGTACCCCTCAAAGTAGTGTTATTATATTGCATAACACCCCCTAAGACATGGTTATGATTCTATCCCTAGATAATTTTACAGTATATAACCTTTTTTGATCATTTAGTATAGCTTAAATTACTAGTTTATCCTTGCTTGTCCTTCTTATAGCATTCATGATCTATGGATCAACTATCATAACACAACTTTCTAGCCAGAGGAATCCACATGAGTCATCTCAATCATCTATAATGTCTCAACTTTCTCGCTTGATGTTTTGTTAAACATATTTACCCTCCCTAAGGTGTTGATATCCTAGTATACCATGGATTTCTAGTGTGATTATTTGTTGCAATACATGAATCATCCAACATAACACAACTTGTTGGCTAGGAATTCATGACATCTTTGCGGACCCTATCATAACACAACTTGCTAGTTGATGGACCTGTTATAATAACTGAGAGTGGGGGGTGAATCAGTGGCCTCAAAAATTAATCCAATAAATCAACCCAAAACTTTAGATCACAAATATAAAACCTCTAGTTATCTTTAGTCCTACAAGATGTATGCCTTGTGTGAATCTTAACATGTATATACTGCTCTGTGTTTATTCTTTTAATCCTTTCCTTAAGCTTTACCGAATAGCAGTCTATCTTTACTTAACCTTTACCAAAATATAGTAAATAACTTAGTGTTTACTGATCAATCCTATTTAAGTAATGTGTAAAGAAAAACATCAAAGCAATCAACCATTTACACATTTGACACATGGATTTTAACGTGGAAACCCTGTTAGGGGAAAAACCACTTGGGACCAGTAACCCAAAAATTTCACTCTTCTAAAGTGATCTCGGTGAAGAGCCAACCCTGTTAAAGGTTACAAACACACTGTTAAGTGTGACCTTGTTAGAGGATTTAAAACTAACAGTATGTCAGTTGACATATGGAATTCACTATTTTTTCTTCATGAGAAACCTTTTGATACTCCTTGGGATGTATCTCAATATATAAAGGATGGTTAGATCCTACTCTGTTAAGATGTTTTCTGAATCAATGGTTAAACTAAAACAGTATATGATCTATTCATAAATACAACTTAATCTTGCAAATGTTCAGATCTATTGTAAGCTCATAATACATTTTTGATGAATGTTCTCTTTTGTTCCTTTTCTCCACTCCTTTATTCTTGGTGAATGTTGTTTCTTCTCTATTGCTCGATGTCTGCAGAAATATTAGCTTTGTTCTTCAGCTTGTTTGATCAGATCTATATGAAGACTTCTTATCTTCACCAGAATTCTCTTCAGCATTCCTCTCTTTCTAATGAATTAGCTTGTCTCTTTTATAGACATGATTTCATGTTTTCTAATTCCTTGTCTTTCTTGTTCTTGACGTGATCCACAAATCTCGCCATTCTTTCTTTAAAGCATGCTTTAGTTTTATCTCGTAGATTTCTTCTTGACAACTGGAATAAAACATGCTTTTTAAATCTCTAGCTTATCTTTAGCTTTTAACTGGTCGATGAAAACAATGTAATCAAATAGCTAACTCTATATTTAGCTCCTGCCAACTATGTCTTTTGTCATTTTTGAACTTCAGTTCTGATTGGTGTTTGCTTAGTCTTGACTTCAGTTGTCCTCGGGCATCTCTATCCGTCGGGGTTGTCTGTCCGTCGGGAAACACTATGACTTTTAATTTTCTCAGGTATCACTTTGGTTTTTGTTGATGGGACTTTGTGACCGGGTCCACCAACAGATGTAAGTTGTCACCGGTTACTATGGTACCGGCCAACTTCGCCTATAAAAGTTGTTCGGGGAAATGAGATTCCCTGGTCCTTAAAGCAACTGAGATTCGGGTCTTGACAGTGCGGGGGCTCAATTGGGAAATCTGACTATTTTTTTTGAGGGGGATAGCTGGTTATATTAACTCATCTTCTCCATGGATTCAAGTAAGTGGGGTTTCCTACAAGCGCAAAATTCATTTTAACAAATAAACTTCAAAAGATATTGCAGAGTTAGAAATATTCCATCTACCTATAGTTATACTTAAACATTCAAAACATCAACAATGCTCTAACACACTATACTAAATACTAAATAAATACAAAACCATCAGCTCATATTTGATCAGTAGCAAAGGAAAAAGAGGTCGTTAATCTACTTGAAGTATTAGAGCAAAGGACATAAAGAACACAAATCATAAAATACCGTTAACCAGAGATCGGGATGCTAACAACGTCATTGATAGAACCCTTCCTTCTTCATTAACATGTCTTCCAGCAAGCACCGGTGTGTATTAAAATGGTGGCTCCAAGGGAGCATCTATCTACTGAGAACTTCTAACAACTAAGGAGCATTGAGCTCTGCAACTAAGAACTGAGAAAAACCAGATTGCTATTAGCTATGGACTGCAAAATCATCAATTTTGCCAACCCTTGGAATGAGGCCGGACTTAATATTTATACACCATATTTGACCTAAATCTTAACCTAATTTATTTTACACTTTACAATATAATACTATTTTCGGTGGCCGGTACTACCTGCACCACGCTACAAAAGACCATGAGATGGGAAAGGTCTGTCATGTCAGAAGAATAAGACAAGAAAAGAGGAGTGGAAGAATCAGCCTCGAGAAGAGAGCTGAGAGGATAAAGAAGAAATTTGATTCCCTGAGGATCAAGGCTACATGCCTCCTAAATGGGAAAGCGACACCCTGTCTTTGATGTGCTAGGTGTAAAATTGAAGCGGTGCCTTGGGAAGACCATCTGTCAGAAACCTCTTGTTGAGCCGACGTGCCTTGTTGCAGTTACCTACCTTCTGACAACCTTTATTAACTACATTGAAAATGACCGGTCAGTCTTAGGAACCAGGACATGAGTCACTTAAAGAATTAAAAAATGTCAGATCCTGAATTCTGGGATCCGGGAACTTGCATTCTGAAAAAATGAAAGAATATAAAAATTACATCTCCTAATGATCATCTCTGGAATCTAGAGGGCTTTATTGCTCCTTAGTATCATTGAAGGTCTTCAGGAGCTGAGCAATCCCATCCTCATCTATGTCCTTAAGGTCAGCCTTATGATATTTGGCCGCCTCCACTTGCTTTTCCAAATCTGAAACATTTGCCTTAAATTTTGTGGCCATCTTGGTCGCGTCATGACTTTGAAGCACCATGCGAGTAAGCCTCACCATTTTTGTTCCATCCATTCCCTCTGGGGATCCATACCGAGACTCCATCAGCTCGTCAAAATTTCCAAGGACATATTCCTCTAGAGTGCACGTTTCAGTGCTGAAGGGATCAGCTCCAAAGACCTTTGAAATGAATGACTTGTATAAATTGAAAGAATATTTAACTTCCCAGACTTTTTCACATATAGCCCCTACCAGTTGATTGATTACCTCCAATGTGAGGTCAAGTCTGGAGTGCTATGTCCGAACAAAGTCAAAAGACTCCTCTCCTAAAATTTTGGCCTCAGAAACAATTTCTTCCCCGATGTCGATGAGCTCTTCCATCTCGGCCTTCCATGCCTCATAATTTTTTATGTCTCCCTCCCAGATAGAGATAGTATTTTCGGCCCAATGTAGAATACTGCTAACCACATACAAGTCTAGGAGTGTGGATGCCAAGAAATGTCAGATGTTTCCCACCTGTTCTGTGACCCACTCATCAGCTGCCTGGGCCTTTATTTTCATTGCCCTTAGCGAATCAATGTCGCTTTAAGGGAGTGGTATATTGGAGGTGGAGGCACCTATAGGAATGGTTGTAAGAGGCTGTGTGAGCTCTGTTAGCAACCCTATAAGATTCACATTCTTTTCCTTTTATGCCCTGAATTTCTGGGCCTCCTTTTCGTAACGAGCTTCCACCGCCTTGGTTTCTTCTTTCAAAAGGTTGAGTTCACCCTGTTTCCCTCTCTTCCCTAGTGATACCTCAGTCATGGAGTACTCATTGCCCTTATTCATTTCTTTGTTTGCATCTGGGGAAGGTGTTGCAATCACCGTGACTGTATCTCCGCCCGGCCTAGTTTGAAGAGTATGGACTCTTCGGGCTTTCTTGGTCTTGGGAGGGTCCTGCATCTACGCCATCATCTCTACCAAGGAGAGATGGGCCTTAGGGTTCACTGGGGCCTTCCTCTTGAAAGAATCCACCAACCATTATGGTGGTAGGGGTGTCTTTGCAGCCAGAATCTATTCTTGCAATTTCTCCCTGGGATCTTGTTGCACCCCTTCGACAGTATGAGCCATTTCTGACTCCTTCCCAGTATCTTTAGGTTCACTGGTGATACTTACTCTGATGGTGCTTGTATCATTTTCCCCGGTGTCTGTATCCTTGACAATGTTAGGATCATCATATATTTCCTCGGTGTTTCTCTCATCCTACTATTGTTCCTCAACCTCTGTTGCTAGGATGTTCTCTTCTACTAGTGTATTTTCTAGAGGTGGGGGAGGCGTCGGGCCAAGATTCAACATTTGATCCACTATTATCACCTCCCCACATGTTACCTTTGGGAGTGGCATTTGGAGAACAACAGTTGGGGTCACAGTTGTTCCCGTGTGTCTAGTTTCCCCAACTGATGCCATTTTCTCATCCTGTATCTATCTATGCTCAGTCCCTGTAACCTGTATCTCTATGATTTTGGAGGTATCCACTTGTTCCTGTCCCTTTTCTTCTTCTGCCCGGGCTTCCCACTCTTTTTCAAGTTCTTTCTCCGGGAGTTCATCCTATGCGGCAATTTCTTCCACTGACTCTATGATATCCCCCTGCAATTTTCCAAATTCATCAGTTCTAAATACATCATCAAATTCATCATGGGGAGGGGGATTCTCTAGGATATCCTCAAGTTCTTTCTCCAGCTTTGGGGAGTCAAAAGAAATAATTTGTACTTTTGGGATGCTTGGCATCCCGACCTCTGGCTCTGCCCTTGGTTGAGAGTTAGTTTTCCTTTTCTTTCTCCTGGTTACTAAAGGGGGCCCTGCATCCATTAGATATTCTTGCTCCTCTTCCACTCTAGCTCCTATTGCTCTAACCATCAATGCCACTAGCAAAGGGGAAGAGGGAGGATGAACGGGCCCGATCATGAGGACCAGGGTGGCCAACTGCATGATTAGTTTATCTTTCATCTGTTGGGAGACCGCCAGCGTCTATTGTATTTTATCTTCCCTGAAGATTGTAGATGGCATTTGTGATGGGGTCCGCATTATTCTTTTTCCTTTATCCTCTCCCTGTGAAGAGGTTCTGGCCCCGGAAGTCAATCTCTGCAATATCGGGCCAACTCTACATGTGCTCCCTGGGTATTCCTTCTTGAAATATTTGTGGCTATGGTCGACCACATCACGAGTGATATCTTCAATAATTGGCCCCTCCTAGGAATTCCAATCTACTAGAGGAGAGTCATCTTGTCTATTCCCTTCTCTTTGTACTAAGGGGCCACTGTGGACCCAGTGTCTGAAAAGTTGTCTGGTAATTTCTGAAGCTTTAGCCTCTCCATCATCCCCATCGTCTTCCAGATGAAGTGTCAACTCCAGAATTCATAATCATCTTGTAAATCTTCCCAGAAGTCCTCCATATGGAATATATAGGGCTATGATGCTCGGGGAAGTTTCGTTGCTATTTTACCTAGCGGATCAAAGTTCCTCCACGCCAGATAGAACTCTGTTAAGCCCGAGCTTCTAAGCTCGTTGTCTACCTCTTTGGCTGCGGCCAGACTACATGTGTAATTCACATAGGTGATTGGGAATGGAACATTGGTCACCTTCTTTATAGTGTATAAGGCATGCAGCTCCGGCATTTGTCAGCAATATTCTAAATGGATTATTTTGTTTCCACAGTGTTTGGGCAACAAATAGGGTTTCTCGAAAAAGCTGGTTACCTGAATGTAAGTATGCTATTGCAACTGGATGTAGTAGTGGCCATAACTTCCAACCAAATCCATTGCCTCCTTACAAAGATGGTACCCAACATCTCGGGTAGGCATGAGAATATTGTAATAGACGAAGGCATCGTTAACTTGGCAGAAGCTAAGGAAACTAGCCTCCGATTAGATTTGGGGGAAATAATCCTAGGGAGCCTTTTTCCCTAGGCCAACCCCGAGTTCACCTGACATGAGCAGTGCATTTGTGATAGGGCATTGTTGTGCTAGGGCCCAGAGATCATAGGATGTCATATAAAATTTGGAGGTCTGGGCCACCTAAAGGAACTGCGAGTCCACATGGTTCAAAATGATGGCGGCCCAATCAAAATATTGTTTGCCAATGGAGATGCCCAATAGGAAGAAGTACATCCACCTTGAGAATTCTTGAATATGGGATTGCCCAGAAATCCTACATAATGCTATGATCAACATCTATATGCTTTCCTTGAATTCGGATCTAGGGATCTCCAACTTCATTCTTTTGGAATCCTTCTTTGGGTTCTTCAACCACTTGTTATTCAGATATTGTCGGGCCATAACCTCCAACTACTGAAATTGTGCCAAGGCATCAGATCAAGTGATGACGACTGCTTCATCAGACTGGGGAATCCCCAAACCTGCCTAAAACATTGCAGCATCCAGGGAGACCATGGGTGCAGGATATTCAGTCGGGACCGGGGTGGCAAGCATGATGGCCCAGATGGAGGAGTTGTAATGCGTGGCCAAAGTGAGAATAAGTTTTGGGGCCTATACTAAACATGGGAATCAAGTGGCCTTCAGAATCTCAAATTCCCCAACATTGATGGCTAATTGGTCCCTAGCCGTTCATTGGATGAACATCATTTTGACTAGGGCCTGCATCTCTGCCCACATTTTGATGCTGGTGTTGGTGATCAACTAGACCTTGGATTCAATATTTGATCCAATAATAGTATTATCCTTCAGATATTTCATGCCGAGGGGAAGCTTTTCTAGGGCCCTTTCAATCTTGGACCTGACAGCTGCCCTGGTGACTACCATGGTGGGGAGATCTGGGCTCCCAGGCGGTGAGGATGGAGAAGCCTCTGACATAATGAAAATGTGATATTTGAAAACCTACAAGGTAAGGGGACCATCAGAATCCTCATAAGATAAAAATGCTACTCCAGATTCAGGAGAACTTACCACTGCATTGCAAACTTCACCTGAAAAGTTAGTTTAGGTCAAAATTTGGAAAGATATGCATATGATGTCAACTTAGAAATTCAACCATTATCCAGGCCTGGGGGTTTCAGCATACTTGACAGAAGTAAGATATAGGCTGGGTGAGGGCATAGGACCCGGAGTCTGAAAAATTAACTGTTGGGAGATGTGACTGGAAAGTGAGTTGTCAGACTTATGTGGGCATCACATGGCCATGCAATAAATGGGAGTTAAGGTGACGGTGGCACCAAATGTATGAATGCGTGTGAGATGAAAGCCACTTGGAAGATCTTAAATGCATGCATGGGAAATAAATGTGCCATAAAGAATAACCTGACGGCGGAGAGACAAACTGCCATGGTCAAAACTAGCTGAGAGCAAAGTTCTAACTAGGTGGTATTCCACCGTATGGGCAAGCTCATAAAATTTAGAAAACCAGACAAGAGCACAGTGAGCTTGACCGAATACCAGAAGGATATAAACTAAAAAAAAGTAGGGATGAGGGATATATACATAACTTACAGAGTTTACATAATGTACAATCAACCAACACCATGCAGAATGCACGGAAACCACCTATGCTACAACTGTGTAGAGGGTAGACAACCCTTTTCTAGTGCCAACCCACCAATGGGAGGTGATGGAAGACTAGCGCCACAAGACACAGCAAAGACAACGAGTAAAAACTAGACAGAAAATTAAAACACAGAGCAAAATGAGAACAAAACCAGAAAATCAAAAAATGACAAGAGCAGGGCCGAGAGCCTACCTAAAAAATGAACACAACAGAGAAGTTAGGCATGGGAGGCACCTTACAATGAGCTAACCCCAAGGATTACCATGAATAATCACTATAAAATCACTGGTAAACAGCCACTAAACACGGGAGCAAAAGTAGTTTAAAATTTCCTTAATTCACTTTGATTCACTATAGATGCACAATTGTTTAATTGCGGTAATTGTAAAAGTGATGCGTAATTCCTATTTATACCCAAGGTAAAAGCAAGTTACCCTTTTTCTCTGCAAACTCTGGAATAGGCAAACCTCTAGACTCCGGGCCAAAGGATTCCATGCAACCATATCTTCTCGCGAGGAGAAGACATCGCGGCAGAGAATCCCGGAGTCCGTAATCCAACTCTGGAAAGAACAACAAACTCTGGGACCAGGTCCCAGAGACATGAAAAACAAATGAAAAATTAAAACAAACCTCATGGGAGGGAAATCCCACAGAAGAAAACAAAGGAAACAAAGAAGACAAAGAAAACAGGGTAAGGGCCAAAATAGAAAAGAGGGGACCCAACATTTTGCACACAAAATGTAGGGACAGGAAAGCAGGGCATAACAAATGGTGACTATCTAGGATGAATGTCTTAGCGCATTTGAGAACCGCAAAATATCTGGTTAGCAAAACTGGAATCAATCATTACTTGGAGCATCCTGTTTGCAAGCAGCGAGGTGTCTTAGAAAATCTGGCCCATACATGATTCAATCCTTGGTCTTTTGTTAGTTGTGAAGTGTGTGCTTTGAAATAAAATCAAGCCGATGACCTCTGGGAGAAGCAGAGAAGAGGCACTAAATATATCAATCTAAAGTCGTCAAATTTTATCGTCTCTCCCAAATACCAGAGTTTTCATCCTTCTTTTCTTTCCTTCTCATTTTATTCTTTTCTGGATGGGAGGGCGGTACTCCTTTCACCATTAAGATTAAGCTTAGCTAATTTTAATGGTGGTACTTCTTTCACCCTTCCATCCATCTCAATTTTCTAAATAGGGAAGAAAAACTCTGGACCCGGGAAGAATTTTAAAAGTTCAGACTTGAGCCAACAAACTAGTGTGACCAATCTATTCTCAGTGTGTCCGATTACATGTTCCTTTTGATTTTGATTTAACTGATCTCTAGACTTCTAGGGATGAATCCAATGAAGACTTCTCATATCCTGTTACCAAACTTACACAATAACTCTAGAGATCGGACCAACTCCACCATGATAACAATAAATTTTGAGTTCACCATAATGCAAAAGGTACCATCCTGGAGACTAGATGTTATGCGAAGCATACCATCCTACAAGAAGGGGGAACGAAACATTGAGGTCCCAAAAAAGAAAGAACAATGATGAAAACAAAACAAAAAGAAAAGGGGCAGTCCTGAAGGAAAGCCAACAAAACTATTTACAAGACAAGGAACCCCAAACAGGGCACCGAGAAGGAAATATTTGCAAGCAAGAAAATTTACATATAGTACAACTTTGAACAAACCTGCCTCATTAGAAATAATGCTTGATAAACTATCCATTGACAGGTAATGGGATGGGTTCCCTAGTGATGGTACTGAGGTGATAGGTATTTTCCCTGCAGATCTCTGAGATCAAATATGGTCCGAGCCAGAGCTGTTGGAATTTGGTGTGCTTTCCTTTCTTTTCCCGGGCCTTATCCCACAAGAGGACCAAGTCTAAAATATGAAAGGCTTTGTACTGGGCTCTTCGGTCAAACCATCATTTCACTACTACTTGGTGACACACAAAATGTTCAAGGGATGTGTCTCTTCGTTCTTCCATTCGCACTAGATTTAGGAGTCGAACCTCCACGATATTGTCCCGGTTGCTGAATTCCTGCATAAACTGTAAAACTGGGATTTGTAGGTTAATGGAGAACACTGGGTTCTGGCCGTAAACTAGATGGAATGGGGATGTTCCTAGGGTGGCCTTAATTCAAATACGATCTTCCCAAAGGGTAAATCTCAGCTTTTGGTGCCACTCCTGGGGATTCTATTCTAACAGGTGCTTGATCACTTCAAGTAGATTTTTGTTGATTGACTCAGCAACACTGTTACCCTGGGGGTAATAGTTGCTAGAGAAATTCAGAGTGACCTTCCTGTCATAGGTCCATTCAAGTAATTGTGCCAAATAAAATGTCACACCATTATCACATACTATAGCAAAGGGCATTGCAAATCTTGTGACAATGTTTTCTTCGAAGAATTTGATGATATCTGTCATGTTGTTTTTACAAGGTATTGCTTCAAACCACCTTGCCAGTAATTGGTAGCAGTTAGAATGTACCCATGGTTGCCAGATGAGTTGGGGTTGATTTCTCTAATAAAGTCAAATGCCCATTGGGAAAAAGGTCTAGCTTTAAAGATCGGCTGCAAAGGTATAGCCAGGTTCCGCTCATGATGTGTCGTGGTTTGGCAAGTGTGGCACTTCTTGACGTGAGTGTAGACATCTTTAAAGATATAGGGCCAATAATATTCAGCCTAGAGAATCTGATGGGCAGTGGCGTCAATAGAGCCATACCCGCTTCCAAACTGCCCATGGAATTCTTCGATTATCTTTGTAGCTTGAATCCTATCAATGCACTAGAGGTACACTCCCTCATAATTCCTGTAGAAAAGCATGGCATTTTTTATCATTAAGTGTGTACTTTTCAACCCTAGGGCATGGCATTTTTTTGGAGGCAATCCCTCTAGGCATCTGTTATTTAACAACAAGTACACTAGGTCTGTGTATCATAAATCTTGGGTGATGGACTCCACTGCATATGTCTGACATTCAATGTGGGGAGTCTTCTCTACCATTGCTCTACATAGTCCCTAGCCTTGGACTATCTTCATGGGTTGCATTTCCAAATCATATTCCTGGAGGATGGTCATCCATTCCCCTCGCCTATCACCCAATTCACTCTGCATCAGCAGAGATTTTACTACCTGGTCCAGGATGATAGCATGCACCTTGCTCTAGAGAATATAATGCCAGAATTTCTTCACAGCACGAACGAGATTAAAGGCCTACTTTTCCAAGGATGAATACTGGACTTCGGCATTCTTGAAGGGGGAGCTCATGAAAGCTATCGGTCTTTCTTCCCCTTTGACTTTTTGGGTCAAAACTGCCGCAACAGAATGCGGCGAAGCAAAGGAATAAATGTAAAAGGGGAGGGAGTAGTCTGGACTAGCCAGAACTAGGGCCTCCATTATCATTTGTTTAATCTGGGTGAATGCCCACTTTTCTTCAAGGATCCACTCAATTTTGGTATCCTTTTTCATCATCTCATTGAGTGGTTTTACGATCTCCGTGAATCCAGTGATGAACCGCCGGACAAAGTTGATCTTCCCAAAGAAAGACCTCATTTCCTTCTTGTTGTCGGGCATCTGTAGGTTTAGCAGCCCTTCAACTCTCTCAGGTTTAATGGCTATACCCTTCTCAGAGATAATATGCCTGATCAATTTCCCTTCAGTGACCCCAAATATGCATTTCTTAGGGTTGAGGGATATTCCATATCGGTGACATCTCTCGCAAATCTAGGCGAGGTGGGCGGAATGATCACGCCTATCTTGGGAAAAGATGTTCAAATCATCCATGATTATACAATGGTTCACAAGGCACTCAAACATAATGTCCATGGCATTTTGAAATGTGGCCCCTACATTGATCATACCAAAGGGCATCCTCTGATAAGCAAGCGTTCCCCACTTAGTGGTAAACACCATTTTGTCTCTATCCTCATACTTAACCATGACTTGGTTATACTCGGAGTACCCATCTAAGAAAGACATCATTTGTGATCCATTCACAATTTGCAACACCTCATCCAATGAGGGGAGATGATGATTATCTTTCTTGGAGGCTTTGTTCAAATTTTGGAAATCCACGCAAAGGTGGATTTCTCCACTTTTCTTCCTTACAAGGATGAGGTTGGCAACCCATGTAGTATGCCAGTTTGGAAATATTATCCAGGATGACAGTATTTTTTGAACCTCCTAGTAGATTATAGGCTCGATTAGTGGGTTGATCGGTCATTGCTTTTGCCAAAAAGGATTAGCATCAGGTTTGAGTGGGATAGTATGAGTCATAATGGATGTATCATAAGTTTCCAAGTCTTCATACCCCCACGAGATTACATCTTTGTATTCTCAGAGAACCATGAGAATCTTCTCCTTCTCCTCGGGGGAATAGGAGGTGCCAATGTGTATCATTTTCTCTTCACTGGGCTAGTCGATGTTCACTTTCTCAAGTTTTCCTCCCTTAGAGGAGGATGATATCTTTTCCCGGCCCTGAGGGTTTGAGTTGAAGATTCATTCAAGTGCGACCATCCCTTTCAGAATGGTGTTGGTTGGTAGGTCTATGATCCCATCATCTTCACCACCCTGCCTAGTATCATCATGATCTCTCTCTTCCACTATCTGGTCCTCAAAGACTCCAAAATTGGCCATGAAGGCCAGGATATGCTTATCATCCTCAAAGACCTAAAAATGGGTGACATTGTCAAGAATGGATAGGGTGGGGATCATCTCAACAGAAAATCTTCAGAGTCGCGAGCCAGCCATGGGCTCAAGTGTGCTGGAAGAAATGACAAGGGCATTTGGGACATAGTTTCATCTCCAAGGAATAAGATCAATGCCAAAGGCATCAAAATTATCAATAAGGCTCCATGCCTGGTTGCAGTATGCAGCCAGCCTCTTATTGTGATAGGTATATTGACTCTAGGTTTTTTTAACAATCAACTTTGAATCACCTAGGTCCCAGAGGTGAGTGATTCCTTTCCTCAATGCAAATAGGAGTCCAAGGACCAAAGCCTCATACTCCTTGATGTTGTTCATGCAGTTGAACTACAACTTGTAGGATGCGAGGAAGGATTTTCCTCACGGGTTGATCAACTCCACTCTGACCCCACGACCCTATTTAGATCGGGACCCATCAAACTTAAGGGTCCACAAGTCATCATTTTCTATCTGGGGCTGGGAAGATGAAGTGGGTTTTGGATTATTCTTGGGAGGGTTGGGAGGAGTTTCCTCTGGCACTGATTGTACGTAGGTGAGGTTTGTCTCGAGAGGGATTTTTGATTGGGATCCCCAAACATGTGGCACCAAAAAGGCACTGCTAGTAGGAGCACTGGGTCTCAGGGAATCCACAGTGTGTTCTTTCTTTCTGAGGGCACTAATGTGTCGGGCGGCAGCGGCAAGGCATGGTTCTCACTCTAATTTTGAATGTTTTTGGTAGTGCACCTGGCACCAAGTGCAGGACAAGAGTGTAACAAGGTTTGTTGTGGCACCCTGAGAGTTAACCTCAACCATCAATTTTTCTTCCAGGTCCTGGGTTCTCTAAAAAACTATGGGGTCTTCCCCGAGGGTGAAATCATATGTTAAAATTTCAAGGGGTTGGTACACCCCTGGGGAATTCTTGGAGAAGAGGACTTCATTCGCCCTCTCGACTTCGGTGAGGGATTGTCTCATTTGGGGTAACCGGACATAATAACCCGGCCAAAATAAACCTGGACACAATAACCCCGCCATAATAACCCAAGGACATAATAACCCAGGGTCACAATAACCCATGGTCAAAATAACCCATGGTCATTCTAGATCAAGTTAGTATGCTTAAAAAGGGATTGTAAGGC
>MU227582.1:1615410-1643156 GCA_018584345.1 Thuja plicata | reverse complement strand
TGGCTGGACACACTACGCAACCAAGCAGGAAAAAATATCATGAACTCAAAGAAAGACTAAAAAGACTAGTTGATGGTTATGACAATAATAATATTTTAGATTATATAAGAGGCATTGCTCATAATTTAACACTTTAATTGAAAATTTGAATAATTTTTTTTTTTAGAAATATACTCGTAATTTATAAATTTTGTTTTCCTTTCTCTATAATCTTATGGGGTTATTTTGTCCATGGGTTATTTTGACTCTGGGTTATTTTGGATTGGGTTATTATGACCGTGGGTTATTTTGTCCTTAGGTTATTATGGCTGGGTTATTTTTTCTAGGGTTATTTTGGCCAGGTTATTATGTCCTGTAATCCTCATTTGGGTCTCACTTTCAACCTGGATCTTGTTAGATTCTCCTTCCCAGGGGAGCCATAAGTGGGAGAAGTCAGTCGAGAAGTATCCGTTCAAGGACTTGGACCAATTCTAACTTAGTAACATCCCATAAGTATCTAGGATGTCCACCACTTGAATGTCAATTGTGTTGGCTATCCTAGGGTCTTCGGTGAGTTGAATCCAGACATTCTTCATTTCACCCACCATTTTCACAACAGTTTTATCAAGCTGGATTATTGCACCGTTGGACGAGGTGGGATGAAATATGAGCTTCTGGCATATAGATAAAGGCATGATGTTTTCCAAAGACCTGAAATCTACTAGGAAGTTGTGTATATTATTTCCTTATATGTTCAAGCCTAGTAGGAAGGGAGGATCTTCAGTATTTCCCCAGAAGATAGCCGTGTTGGCATCCCCAAAAGAGATAGTCTTGGGTGGGTGACTAACGACTTTCGGGTTTCCCAAGAGCTTCAAAAGGGACTTCTTCTGCTCAGGACAGTTAACAAAAACCTCCATCAAGGTCATGGAGGTGGTGGTTTGTTCTAATGCCTTCGTGATGTCAAACCTTCCTCCCAGAAATTGGTGGCTTCCCTCGGCCAGGTCCTTAGCTTGGTTAGAGCCAGAACCTTTTGGAGGGACAGATCGATCGGTCATGTTGTCTCGGGGAGGAGCGTCTTTGGGAGGTGTGTGAGTGTAAACTGGTCCCTTACCAGCCTAACTCTGAGTGTTGTAGGGAGTTTATGGGTTGGTGAAGGCATTGGCCTCAAATGCAAGGATAGATTCATCAAAGAACCCCTGTAATTTAGGTTCCTCTTTGTCTTCTGTGGCAATCCCAAAGAAGATGGTCTCATAGGCGAAGGCACTGTGATTGGGCTCTTGTATAGGAGGTTCTAGGGGAGTAGGATTAGAAGCTTGTTGTCTATCTAGCTGGGAAATCATGACGAATTTCTCTATCATGGAACAGTTCACCTCATTATGAGAGTCTGTGTCATGAAATCTACACCAGTTGGTCATGGGCTGGAAGTCTGCGACTGGCGTGAAATGAGAAGGTCCAGCGCTACCATAATTGGTGTTTTGGTTTGGAGGTGGACCTCCAGTGCTAGCATTGTTACTCCATTTTTGTTGGTTGGGCCGAGGCCTATTGTTGTAGTTTCTTCCCTCGACATTATTATTTCATTGGTCAAAGAAAATATTCCCTCTCCAAGAATTGGAGTTCTGGGGTGTGTAGGACCCCACCTTCAGTTAACCCATGTGATGAGTCAGTGTAGACAACATTTGCCAAAGGGATTCAACCTCGACAGTCAACTAGGTATTTGCGTTGCAGTAGGATGGTTGTTGTTGTTGGTTCCCTGGGAATGCAGCAACATTTTCTGAAGTCAAGGGTGGCAATCCTCCAACCACAGATGACTCAAAGAAAGGCACTCCAGTCAGTTGTGTCTGTGGTTGTTGCATTTTCTACAGCTGGTTCCAAGGAAAATATTCTAGACCTGGTGTTGTCTAGGTCTAAGATGGATACACGTACTGGGCCTGCTAGTCTATCGGCAGTGGTGGGGGATTTGTGGCCATCGTGGGGGCACCCATTTCTTGATTGGGGTTATATCCCCTGGTGTAAGATGTTCTACCTAGTATCATGTTGAACGACATGCTCTGTCCAATCCCGCCCAGAGATTTGTTAAGACCACTGGATAATTCCAAAGCTAGGTTGTAAACCTTCACCAAAGTATCCCAGTCACCGGGGATGGTGGTTCTCTAGAGGAGAGTGACAAAAAATGGATCCATCACATTGAGATACATCTGGATAGTTATATCCACAGATGGGATGAAGGGACCCGTGCACCGCTTCAAGGTGCATTGGAACCGGTGGTTGAATGCTGCAAGAGGCTCATTTGGTTCCTTCCTAATAGAAATAAATTAGCTGTGGGACCACGCTGGGTCCACATGTACATAAAAGGCAGCTAGGAAGGAATCCTCCATGTCTTGCCAACTATTGATGGAGTTAGCAGGAAGGTTAAGGTTCCAGTTTACTTCATTCTGTCCTGGGGATAGAGGGAACATCCGGGTCACAACATCATGATGTTGGATTTGGTGTTGGTTCATGGCATCTTTGTATGCCTATAGATGCTCTTCTATGGTTCGTGAGCCTAAGTGCTCATATCATGGACAAATCTTTTCTAGGTGCGAAGGTAAATTGTTGGCTGCACCTGAAAAAGTTCCCATTGGGTACCTGGTATTTTGCAAATACGCAGCCATAGGGGGTGTTGGATTTTGACTAGGCTGAGTGCTAATTCATGGGATCATGTGGGGAACTTGGGTATTATGGGATGTGCTAGATCCCTAGAAAATGGTGGCCAACTTGGCTTTCAAGGTCTATGTCTTTTGAGTGGGAGGCTCGACTTTGACAAACCATCTGGGATTGGGAGTTGATCTAAGGAATCTTTCAAATCTTGCTGGTGAAAATAATCAAATCCCACTGAAGGCTTGACTCCTAAAACTATGGCTCAGGAAACCCTTGGGCGGTGTAAAATTTGAATCCTCAGAGTGGGATGAGTTCATGCCCTCCTTATAGCACCAGTTTCTATTGATGGGACTTTGTGACCGGATCCGCCAATAGATGTAAGTTATCATCGGGTGTCGGGGTACCGGCCAACTTTGCCTATAAAGGTTATCCGGGAAAATGAGATTCCCTGGGCCTTCAAGCATGTTAGAGTCAGGTCTCGACAGTGCAGGGGCTCAGTTGGGAAATGTGACTATTTTGTTTGAGGGGGCTAGCTGGTTATCTTAACTCATCTTCTCTAAGGATTCAATTAAGTGGGGTTTCCTGCAAGCGCACATTCATTTTAACAAATAAACTTCAAAATATATTGCAGAGTTAGAAATATTCCATCTACCTATAGTTATACTTAAACATTCAAAACATTGAGAATTCTCTAACACACTATACTAAATACCAAAGAAATACAGAACCATCAGCTCATATTTGATCAGTATCAAAGGAAAAGGAGGTCGTTAATCTACTTGAAGTATTAGAGAAAAGGACATAAAGAACACAAATCATAAAATATCATTAACCAGAGATCAGAATGCTAACAATGACATTGATAAAACCCTTCCTTCTTCATTAACATGTCTTCCAGCAAGCACTGATGTGTATTACAGTGGTGGCTCCAAGGGAGCATCTATCTACTGAGAACTTCTAACAACTAAGGAGCATTGAGCTCTGAAACTAAGAACTGAGAAAAACCAAATTGTTATTAGCTATGGACTGCAAAATCATCAATTTTGGTGACCCTTGGAATGAGGTCAAACTTAATATTTATACACCAGATTTGACCTAAAACTTAACCTAATTTATTTTACACTTTACAATATAACACTATTTCTGGTGGCTGGTACTACCTGCACCACACTACAAAATACCTCGAGATGGGAAAGGTCTGTCATGTCAGAAGAATAAGACAAGAAAAGAGGAGTGGAAGAATCAGCCTCAAGAAGAGAGTCAAGAGGAGAAAGAAGAAATTTGATTCCCTAGGGATTGAGGCTACATGCCTCATAAATGGGAAAGCAGTGCCCTATCTCTGATGCACCAGGTGTAACGTTGAAGCGACGCCTTGGGAAGACCATCTGTCATAAACCTCTTATCGAGCCGACGTGCCTTATTGTGGTTACCTACCTTCTGACAACCTTTATTAACTACCTTGAAAATGACTGATCAGTCTTTGGAACCAGGACACGGGTCACTTAAAGAATACAAAAATGTAGGATTTAGAATTCCAGGATCCAGCAACTTGCATTCTGAAAGAATGAAAGAATATAAAAATTACATTTCTTAATGATCATCTCCAGAATCTAGAGGGATTAATTTCTCCTTAGTATCATTAAAGGTATGCAGGAGCCGAGCGATCCCATCCTCATCTATGTCCTTAAGGTTGGCACTGTGATATTTGGCTGCCTCCACTTGTTCTTCCAAATTTGGAATATTCGCCTTAAATTCTATGGCCATCTTGGTCACGTCATGACTTTGAAGCACCATGTGAGTAAACCTTTCCATTTTTGTTCCATCCATTCCCTCCAGGGATCCATACCAAGACTCCATCATCTCGGCGAACTTTCCAAGGACATATTCCTCCGGAGTGCATGTTTCAGTGCTGAAGGGATTGGCTCCAGAGACCTTCAAAATGAATGACTTGTATAAATTGAAATAATATTGAACTTCCTGGAATTTTTCATGCATAACCCCTATGATTTTCTTGATTACCTCCAATGTGAGGTCAATTCTAGAGTGCTGGGTCTGGACAAAGTCAAAAGACTCCTCTCCTAAAATTCTGACCTCAGAGACAATTTCTTCCCCAATGCCGATGAGCTCTTCCATCTCGGCCTTCCATACCTCATAATTTTTTATGTCTCCCTCCTAGATGGAGATATTAGTTTCATCCTGATGTAGAATACTGCTAGCCGCGTACAAGTCTGGGAGTGTGGATGCCAAGAAATGCCGAACATTTCCCACCTATTCTGTGACCCACTCATCAACTTCCTGGGCCTTTCTTTTCATTGCCATTAGTGAATCAATGTTTCTTTGAGGGAGCGGTATGTCAGACATGGAGGCACCCAAAGAAATGGCTATAAAATGTTGCGCAAGCTCTGTCAGCAACCCTATAAGATTTGCATTCTTTACATTTTCTGCCCTGAATTTCTGGGCCTCCATTTCATAATGGGCTTCCACCGCCTTGGTTGCTTCTTTCAATAGGTCAAGTTCACCCTTTTTCCCTCTCTTCCCTAGTGATACCTCAATGATGGAGTACTTATCAGCCTTATCTGTTATTTCATCTGCATTTGGGGAAGGTGTTGCAATCATCATGACTTTATCTCCAGTCAACCCAGTCTAAAGAGTATGGACTGTCTGGGCTTTCTTGGTGTTGGGATGGTCCTGCATCTACACCGTCATCTCTTCCAAGGAGAGATGGGCCTTAGGGGTGGCCAGGACCTTCCTCTTACGATACTCCACCAACCATTGTGGTGGTAGGGGTGGCTTTACAGCCAGAATCTATTCTTACAATTTCTTCCCGGGATCTTGTTGCACCCTTTCGACAGTATGAGCCATTTTTTACTCCTTTCCTGTATCTTTAGGTTCACCGGTGATACTTACTCTAGTGGTTCTTGTATCATTTTCCCCAGTGTCTGTATCCTTGACAATGTTATCATCATCATCTATTTTCCCAGGGTTTCTCTCATCCTGTTGCTATTCCTCAGCCTCTGTTGCTGGGATGTTCTCTTCTACTAGTGTATTTTTTAGAGGTGGGGGGGGCATCAGGCCAAGATTTAACATTTGGACCCTTGTGATTACCTCCCCAAATGTTACCTTTGGGAGTGGCATTTGGAGCATGATATTTGGGGTCATGGTTGTTCCCGTGGGTCTGGTTTCCCTCACTGATGCCATTTTTTCATCCTACGTCTGTCTTCCCTCAATCCTTGTAACTTATATCTCCAAGATTTTGGAGGTATCCACTTGTTCCTGTCCCTTTTCTTCTTTTTCCCGGGCTTCCCGCTCTTGTGCAGGTTCTCACTCTGGGATTTTGTCCTGTGTGGAAATTTCTTCCACTGATTGTATGATATCCCCCTGCAAATTTCCAAATTAATCAGTTCTAAATACATCATCAAATTCATCATGGGGAGGGGGATTCTCTAGGATATCCTCAGGTTCTTTCTCTGGCTCCGGGGAGTCGGAAGAAACAATTTGTACTTCTGGGATGCTTGGTATCCCGAGCTCTGGCTCCTCCCTTGGTTGAGAGTTAGTTTCCTTTTTCTTTCTCCTGGTTACCAAAGGGGGCCTTGCATCCATTAGAGTTGCCTACTCCTCTTCCACTCTAGCTCTTATTGCTCTGACCATCAATTTCACCAATGAAGGGGAAGAGGGAGGATGAACGGGCTTGGTCATGAGGACCAGGGTGGCCAACCGCATGATTAGTTTATCTTTCATCTACTAGGAGACCACCAACGTCTGTTGTATTTGGTCTTCCCTGAGGACCATAGATGGGGTTTGTGACAGGGTCACCATTATTATTTTTCCTTTATCCTCTCCCTACGAAGAGGTTCTAGCCCCAGAAGTCAATCTCTGCAATATTGGGCCAACTCTGTGTGTGCTCCTTGGGCATGCCTTCTTGAAATATTCATGGCTACGCTTGACCATGTCGTGAGTGATATCTTCAATATTTGGCCCCTCTTGGGCATTCCAATCTACTAGACGGAGATCCCTCTTGTCTATTCCCTTCTCTTTGTACTAAGGGTCCATTGTGGACCCAGTGTTCGAAAAGTCATCTGGGAATTTCCAAAGCTTCAGCCTCTCCATCATCCCCATCATCATCTAGATGAAGTGCCAGCTCTTGACTTCAAAATAATCTATGCAATATTCTTAGAAGTACTCCATGTGGAATATATGGGACTCTGATGCCCAAGGAAGTGTCGTTGCTATTTTACTTAGCAGATCAAATTTCCTCCATGCCAGATAGAATTTTGTTAACCCCAGGCTTCTAAGCTCATTGTCTACCTCTTTGGCTGCAGCCAGACTACATGTGTAATTCCCATAGGTGATTAGGAATGGAACATTGGTCACCTTCCTTACAGTGTACAAGGCGTGCAGCTCTAGAATCTATTGGCAATATTCTAAAAGGATTATTTTGTTTCCATAGTGTTTGGGAAACAAATAGGGTTTCCTAGAGAAGCCAGTTACCCGAATGTAAGTATGCTGCTGGAACTGGATGTAGTAGTGGCCATAACTTCTAACCAAATTCATTTCCTCCTTAGAGAGATGGTACCCAACATCCCGGGTAGGCGTGAGAAGATTTTAATAGACAAAGGCATCGTTAACTCGGTAGAAGCTGAGGAAACTAGCCTCCCATTGGATTTGTGGGAAATAATCCCAGGGAGCCTTCTGCCCTGGGCCAACCCCGAGATCACCTAATGTGAGTAGCCCATTTGTGATGGGGCATTGTTGTGCTAGGGCCCAGAGAACATAGGACATCATATAAAATTTGGAGATCTAGGCCACCTAAAGGAACTACGAGTCCACATGGTTCAAAATACTGTTCGTCGGTGGAGATGCCCAATAGGAAGTAGTACATCCACCCTGAGAATTCCTAGGCATGAGGTTGCCCAAAAATATTGCATAATGCTATGATCCCCATCTGGATGCTTTCCTTGAATTTGAATCTGGGGATCTCCAACTTCATTCTTTTGGAATCCTTCTTTGGGGTCTTCAGCCACTTGTTATTTAGATATTGTCAGGCCATAACCTCCAGCTGTTGAAATTGTGCCAAGGCATCAGATTGGGTGACGATGGCGGCTTTGTCAAACTAGGGAATCCCCAAGCTTGCCTGAAAAGTTGCAGCATCCAGGGAGACCATGGGTGTAGGATATCCGATCGGGACAAGGGCGACGAGCATGATGGCCTAAATGGAGGAGTTGTTATGCGCGGCCAGAGTGAGAATAAGTTCTGGGGCCTGTACTGAACATGGGAATCAGGCAGCCTTCAGAATCTCAGATTCCCCAAAATTGATGGCCAATTGGTCCCTGGCTGTTCACTGGATGAACATCATTTTGACTAGGGCCTACATCTCTACCCACATTTCAATGCTAGTGTCGGTGATCAACTGGACCTTGGATTCAATCTTTGATCTGGTAATAGTATTATCCTTCAGATATTTCATGCCGAGGGGAAGCTTTTCTAGGGCCCTTTCAATCTTGGACGTGACGGCTTCCCTGGTGACTGTCGTGGTGGGGAGATCTAGACTCCTGGGTGGTAAGGATGCAGAAGCCTCTAACATAGTGAAAATGTGATGTTTGAAAACCTTCAAGGTAAGGGGACCATCAGAATCCTCATAAGATAAAAATGCTAATCTGGATTTTGGAGAACTTACCACTGCATTGTGAACTTCACCTGAAAAGTTAGTTTAGGTCAAAATATGAAAAGATATGCATATGATGTCAACTTAGGAATTAAACCATTATCTGAGCCCAGGGGTTTCAGCATACTTGACGGAAGTAAGATATAGGCTGGGCGAGGACGTAGGACCTGGAGTCCAAAAAATTAACCGTTGGGAGACATGACCAAAAAGTGAGTTTTTAGACTTATGTAGGTGTCACATGGCCATGCAATAAATGGGAGTTAAGGTGATAGTGGCACCAACTATCCAAATGAACGTGAGATGAAAGATACTTGGTGGATCTTAAATGCATACATGGGAAATAAATGCACCATAAAGACTGACCCGACAGCGGAGAGAGAAACCACCATGGTCAAAACTAGCTAAGAGCCAAGTTCCAACTAGGTGGTATTCTACTGTATGGGCAAGCTTGTAAAATTCATAAAATCAGACAAGAGCATGGTGATCTTGACCCAATACCATAAGGATATACACTGAAAACACAATAGGGCTGAGGGATATATACATAACTTATAGAGTTTACATAATGTACAATCAACCAACACCATGCAGAATGCACAAAAACCACCTATGCTACAACTGTGTAGAGAGCGGACAACCCTCTGCCAGTGCCAACCCACTAATGGGAGGCGATGGAAGAACAGTGCCACAAGACATAGCAAAGATAACGGGCAAAAACTAGACAGAAAATAAAAACACAGTGAAATGAGAACAAAACCAAAAAACCAAAAAATGACAAGACCGGGGCCAAGAGCCTACCTGAAAAACAAACACAACAAAGAAGGTAGGCATGGGAGGCACCTTACAACGAGCTAACCCCAGGGATTACCATAAACAATCATTGCAAAATAACCGGTAAACAACCACTAAACACGGGAGCAAAAGCAGTTTAAAATTGCCTTAATTCACTTTGATTCACTCTGGATGTACAAGTTTTTAATTGTGGTAATTGTAAAAGCGATGCGTAATTCCTATTTATACCAAAGGTAAAATCAAGTTACCCTTTTTCTCTGAAAACTCCGAAACAAGAAAACCTCCAAACTCTAGGCCTGGGGATTCCATGCAACCATATCTTCTCGTGAGGAGAAGACATCGCGGCAGAGAATCCCGAAGTCTAGAATCTAGCTCTAGAAAGAACAACAAACTCCGAGACCGGGTCCCGGAGACACGAAAAACAAATGCAAAATGAAAATAAACCTCATAGGATGGAAAGCCCAGTGAAGAAAACAAAGGAAACAAAGAAGACAAAGAAAATAGGGCAAGGGCCAAAAGCGAAAATAGGGGACCCAACATTTTGCACACAAAATGTAGGGATAGGTATGCAGGGCATAACATTTTTTCTTGGTAATGCTTACTCAGGTATCTTGCTTGGTTTACACTGTGACTCTTCTTGGGGTTCTCTATCTGTCAATGTGCACTGTCCATCGGTGTTTTTTGTCACTTGGTATATACTAAACTTTTATGCATCACTTATAACACAACCTTTATCTCTTTGGTTCTTTAAATTCTTTGACAATATGTATATGACCAATCATAGTATATCAATTTGACATCAATGATAATATAATACATTAACTAATTTAATGTCTTGCATTAACTTTCTACAGCTCGGTGATCATGAACTTAACATCTTCAAACATTCAATTAGTTATAGTTCATCAATATCTCCCTTTGGCATTGATGAAAACTTAATACATACTACTAAAACAATATGAAATAATCAATTATAGTTCATCAATCTTTACCAAACTTATTTTTCCATAACCAATACAAATGTCTGACTCTCGGTAAGCTCTTCTATCTTAGATTTGATTCTTGTAGAGTACTTTCTTCATTCTTCATTCCTTTTACTGGATGTAGCAACTTCTGATTATGTCTCTCCCTTTCTTTTACAATCTCTTCTCCCTTTTCTAGATAGATATGTAGTATTAACTTTTCCAATTCTCTCCATTAGATGGATGTTTCTTTGAATTTTTCTTTGATGTTTTCTCTCCCTTTGACTATTCCTCTTTTTTATGGATAGTTATTTTCTCTCTGACAAAAATATATTCCCCTCCATATTCATTAAGTATATCTTTCCCTTTGAATACTTTTGATAGATATTTCATATGGATATAATCTCTCTCTTTGACAGCAATCCCAAACTAAATCTCTTTTCTATAATATATTCCTTTAATTTCCTCTCCATCAAAAATACAATAACTCTATTGTTCGGTGTAGATAAGTACCTTGAAGTGTACTGATATATCTTTGCAGTCCATCTATTTTCTTGCATCAATATGAATGATTTTCTGATTATGTGTAGGCTGATGCAACCTCCTAGTCATCTTAGTGACCAATAGACAAGGGTAGGACACCTAGTCTCTTTCTCAGGTACTCAAATGTATCTTTAGGAAATGACTTTGTGAATATGCCTACTAATTATTCCTTGGATTGAACATATTCTAGTATCACCTCTTTCTCTTGCACTTGTTCTGTTAAGTAATGATACTTGATAGCAATATGCTTAGTCTTATCATGCATGACAGGGTTCTTTGAAATATTGATAGCGCTATTATTATCACAATAGATAATTACTAATTCAAGAATGTTCATATTCATACCTTCTAGTAATTGTTTCATCCATGAAATGTTAGAGCAATTTTCAGCAATAGCCACATATTCTTCTTCTACAGTAGATTGTGAGATGCATCCTTGCTTCTTACTTATCCATGTGACAAGTTTGTCACCCATGAAGAATGCTCCTCCTATTGTGATCTTTCTGTCATCTAAGTTTCTAGCCCAATCATAATTTGTATAGACTTGAATCTCAAATTTACTTTCTCTTTTATACCATAAGCCATAGTCTTTGGTATTCTTTAGATATCTCATAATTCTTTTGATAGCAGTCATGTGTGATTCCTTGAGATTATCAGAGAATCTTGCAACTATTCCAATTGCATGTGCTATATCTGGTCTAGTATGAACAACATACATGAGTTTTCCAATCATAGATCTATATAGTGTTTGATTAACCTCAGTTGACTTGTCTTCCTTTGTTATCTTGCATCCGGTTTCCATAGGTGTTCCAACTAGCTTGGAGTCTTCCATCTTGAATATCTTGAGAATGTCCTTGATGTGTTTGGATTTTGTGATGTATATTCCTGCATCCTGTTGAAGAATCTATACACCAAGAAAGAACTTGATCTCCCCAAGTTCATTGACATCTCAAACTCTTTTCTCATTTCATTAGCAAATGGTTTGCATAACATATCATTATATCCAAATATGATATCATCAAAAAATATTTCAGCAATAAGGATGTTATCATCACTATCTTCTTTTAAATACATATTACTATTTTCACTTGTTCTTACAAACCCAAAGCTTATGAGATAGGAGTGAAGTCTTTCATACCATGCTCTCGGTGCTTTTTTAAATCCATACAAGGATTTGTGTAGTCTACAAACCATGTTTCTCTTGTTAGGATCAACAAACCCTTCTCGTTGTTCAATGTATATCTCTTCCTCTAGTATTCCATTTATAAATGCAGACTTGACATCCATTTGGTATAGCTTGAATCCTTTGTAGGCATCATAAGCAATTAGAATTCTCACTTCTTCTAGTCTAGCAATGGGTGCAAAGGTTTCTCCATATTCAATACCTTCTTATTATGCATACCCTTTGCATACTAATCTTGCTTTGTGCCTTGTGAATTCTCCATTCTCATTTAGCTTGTTTCTAAATATCCATTTGGTACCAATGACATTCTTGTCATCTGGTCTAGGTACTAATGTCCATGTTATATTCTTCTCAATTTTCTCTCTCTTCATTCATAGCACTGACCCATTCTTCATTTTCAAGTGTAGTATTAACAAATTTAGGCTCAAAATCACAAATTAAACATCTAGTGTTCAGTGACTTACTTCTTGTTCTCATTCTAGTCCTTTTGTCTCCTATGGTCTAGATCTGTGGATGGTCTCTTCTGACATACTTGGTAAGTATCGATTCAGCTCTTTGTTCATCATTATGATCATCATCTTGATCTTCATTCTGATCTTCATCACTTAGTGCATCATTTTGAGCAATTTCCTAATTTTGGTGTCTGCAGCCTTATGCTTGGGTGCATTGTTCAATCACTCAGGAGTGATATACTATTTCTCAGGAAGAGTTTCAATTTATTCACTATAGACAAACCGGTTGTAGTCTTCTGGTTCTTTTCTACTTTCCTCATCATTTTTCTTAGCAAATTCATCTACTTTGACATTTTCACTTTCAATGATTTTGGTAGAGGATTTGTTAAGACATTTATAAGCCTTGCTTTTGGTAGAATAACCTAGAAATATTCCTTCTTCAGCTTTGGAGTCAAGCTTCCCATTTCTATCATCTTTCAAAATATAACATTGAATTCCAAAAAAATTAAGTAACTTACTTTTAGTGTATGTACATACCATAGCGCATAAGGTGTCTTATTGGTGTCTTTCTTTAATTGAACTTTGTTTAATGTGTAGACAGTGGTACTAACAGCTTCTCTCCATAATGTTTGAGTGATTCATTTATCAATCATCAGGGTTCTAGCACAATCAACAATGGATTTGTTCCTTCTTTTAGCAATCTCATTTTGCTATGGTGTTCTCGGCATAGAAACTTGTCTCTAAATTCCATGCTCATTACAAAAGTTAGAGAATTCATAAGAAATAAATTCTCCTCCTCTAACTGATCTTAGACATTTTAGTTCCTTATCACTTTTTTTTTCCACTATAGCTTTACACCATTTAAACATCTTGAATGCTTCTGATTTCTCTTTTAAGAACATAACATTCATCATTCTAGAGTAATCATCAACAAAGAGAATGAAGTATCTATCACCATAGTAACTATTTGTTCTCATTGGTGTATGTGGTAGATTTGTCCTTGTTAATCAACCATACACTTCAATATAGTCCTTATTCATCAGATACACACGAGAATGAATATGAGATTATTCCTCTTGCCTATTTTTATGATTCAACCTATTGCCTTCTATCCATACGGGGTTTCAAAATAGCTCTCAGAACGAGAGTCTCACAACCATAGACCAATCTAGAATGAAGGATTTATGCTTCTATGAATGCAATGCAATGATTAATATAGAAATGAAACATGCAAGATTAATCTAAATGATCCATTTAAAATAGAAATGAAACATGCAATATTAATCTAAATGATCCATTTAAACTAGAAATGAGATTAAAAATATGCCATGATTTCAATGAGATTATTCTAGAAATTGAAATTAATCTATTGCAAAATGAGATTATTCTATATGAGATTATGAACTAAGAATGTAGCAACAATTCAGTATTCTAACAATGCATATGACTAGAAATTCAGGAAGGGTTTTGAATGAGAAATGGGAGTTCTTTTATAGACTCCAAGGTTGTTCAGAATAGAAAGTTTCCTCTTTGAAATAAAATAGATAGAAAAGCCAGTTTAAAATAGAAAGCTTTCTTTAAAAGAATGCAATAAATTGTTTTCCCTTTGCTTTAACTATTTTCTTTCTTTGATTTTAATTGTTTTATTTGTTTTATCTCTTTTCTTTCTCTTTAAAGCATAATTAAAGAGAAGTTTCCAATTTTGAACTAAAGAGAAGATTTTGTTGACAATATTTAATTAATTAAATAAATATGACCTCATAATTGCTTTTTCTCAATTATCTAAATAATTAAATTCAATTATTGAAAAAGATGATATTTATTTAATAATTAAATATCATTTAATTCCCTTTTATGTGTCTTAGCTAAAGAGGGTGAATTTAATTTAATTAAAGTGCTAGGACTTTATAATTAAATTAATTCAATCATAAGGTTTGTTTAGCCAATAGACATTTAGGAATTAAACATAATGTATGATTAATGTAGATTTAGGATTTTCTACATTTGACACTCACGTTGAGTAGAGTCAGTTAAAACTCAGAGTTGCCTAGTACAATAGGAATTTGATGATTCAGAAGAATGACAAATGCAACAAAATTGGTTAGGATTGCAAGATGCCAATTTTGGGGTGTTACATTTTGCCCCTCTTTGAATTGATGTATGAGTAGCATATTGATTCAAAGAATAGTCTGATGCCTGAAGCATAGAAGAATAGATTTGAAAATTGATGATGCAAAGATCGATTGATGAAGATTTTAGAGCCATCTCTAAGATAGAGCTTGACTCTCTGAAGTATAGGTTAGGTTGTCAAGACATTGGTCAAGTAGAGTTTTTGAGGGTCATCTCTAGAACAAAGTTTGATCCTCAGGAATCTGGTTAGATTTCCCTGATACCTAATAGATTAGGATTTCAAGAATCATCTCCAGAATGAAGCTTGATCCTCAGGGATCCGAGTTAGAATGCCCTGATACCTAATAGATTGAAATTTTGAGAATCATCTCCAAAACGAAGCTTGATTCTCAAGGATCCGGGTTAGAATGCCCTGATACCTAATAGATTTGATATATTTCACAAGACTATCCCCAAAATGAGGATCAACCTTCAGGAGTCAGGGTTAGATTGCCCCGATACCTGTCCAACAAGATAATCAATAGAGATTTTAGGAATATCTCCAGAATGAAGCTTAGTCCCCCAATATCTAGGTTAGATTGCCAAGACACTGGTTAGATTGACATCTTTCACAAGGCTATCCCCAAAATGAGGCTTAACCTTCAGGAGTCAGGGTTAGATTGCCCCGATACCTGTATCAAAAGATAGTAAATCGAGGTTTTTGGAACTATCTCCAGAACAGAGCTTAGTCCTCCAATATCTAGGTTAGATTGCCCAGACACTGGTTAGATCAAGTTTTTGAGAATCATCTCCAGAACAAAGCTTGATCCTCAGGAGTCAAGGTTAGATTTCCCCAATTTCCAATAGATGAGTTTTCGAGAATCATCTCCAAAATGAAGCTTGATCCTCAAGAATCTCAGTTAGATTGCTCAGATACTTAATAGATGACAAGATGTAGGGAACAGAGATGCCCCTATTGATTATGGAGTATCCAGTTGTGACTGTGAGGTATGAAAAACTGAACATGCCCCAAGTGACGAGATGCCCCTATCAATGAGGACTTTTGAAAATCAGATCAGATTGATTGGAATAGATTCAATGATGTAATCATCATGCCCCCTCAGGAGCAAAATGGAAAGATGACACGTCATAATTATGATAAAGAGAGAAAAATCACAGATAGATGTTGGATCAGAGATCAAGAAGAACTTAGAATAGATTATGGAAGAATCTGGAAGATCGAGAATCAATTTTGAGCGATTTTAAGGTCTGGTTGACCAAGTTTGACTATGGTTGACCAAAGTTGACTAGAGTTGAATTTTGAGGAAAAAAGTCAAAGATTTGAGAAAATGATGATAGGATAAGATTCTGACAAGAAAGCAACGTCAGAAAGTTGACTGCACAAGCGTCCGATCACATCGGTCCCAAAAATTTTAAAAGATGATTTTGGGCTATATAGAAGTGTCAGATTTCGATTTTGATCACAAAAATAGATTCACAGTGGTCAAATATAGCCACTTTTGAAGAGTGAGAGTGAGGATCAAACACTTGTGTAGTCATGATGAAACTAGGACACTGAAGAAGAACTCCCCAATGTATGAACCCAGGAGAATGCAATGAAGGGAACATCGAATTGCTACCACAATGCAAGTCTAGAATGAAAATGAAATCCTATGCTAGATGCAATATGAAAGTGCAATTCTAGGACATGGTTATGAGACTCATCGTAAAATCATCATCATTGAGCATTTTTTTGGAACAGTGAAGTCAATACAACCCTTACTGGTGCCACAATGCAACCATAAGGATATGAATATGACTTGCATCGGATAAAATGTAGGAAATGAACGTAAGCACAAGGGCATAAAAGCCAAGATGACCTGAAAATTGTTTCCAGTTACTGTTGCAAGATTACACTAGTATTGAGGCATTCAAAGCCAAGATAACCATGAGTACGATCATGCGTAAACAAATAGAGCAATAACAAATAGAGTAATGACAAATAGAGCAATAATAGGCAAGGAGATAGTACCGACCTCACCATGGCATACAAATAAATAAGATCAAGGGATGTGAGGCTTTTCCCCCTTAGTGCGGGAGCTCTTATCACTTACACCTTTTTTATTTTACATTGTTGGATCATCGGGACTACACCAAAAAGTAGTAGACAAAGAAAATATCAATGAAATCCATGAGAATAGATAGCATACAAAGACAGATTCAATCATAGCTCAGCATGTTTCAAAGTTTTTTAATATGTGTGTATAGGGGTGTTGAAAAATACCATTGTGCTTGTGAGTTCATTGTGTTTGATTGTTATCGATAGATGTTTACATTTGAGATATCCAATGTGTATTGAAAAACATAGATGTGTCCAAAGATAGTGTTGAAAAACACTATTTAGGGTGGTGTTGAAAAACACCAGTTTGTGTCAGTAGCAAGTTGTCCTGGAGAAATGACAAAATTACTAACTCAGGTGTAAACCAAAGATGTGATCAGATGAGGGACCCATGCCCCTAAGTAATGATGACTGACTTGACGTATGTTGTGAGGACAAACCAGATTTGATTTCCCCCAAGCGTATGGCGCTGAATAAGTGTCAAGTCAAAAGGGTTCACAAAGGAACCAGAGTGTCACAAAAGTGACCGAAAGCTATGTACAAGATAAAGAAAAGAATCATCAAGACTGAGTATTGATAGATAGAGCTTTTGAGGATAACTCCAACCATAATGGATGTGAGAAATCTTAAAAGTATAGCGATAGTAGACAGACACAATGAGAACCACTGGTGACTGACGTGAGAGATATGCTCAAGTGAAAATATGATAGGACTAGCTAGACATCAATAGGCAGACGCAGTAAGAACCACTGGTGACTTATGTTAGGGAGATTCTCAAGGAGAGAGATTTCAGTAAAAGCTAAGTCATAGTAGGCAGATGTAGTGAGAAACACTAATGACTATTGCGAAGCAGATCTTGAAAGGTGATAAGATAGTGCCCCTAGACCAGGAGGGTTACCCTAAGAGTATGACCAGTTTCAATCCATGTAATTTGGTGTCTTGACGGGAAACTGAAAGCATGCAGAAAGACAAATGCAAGCAAGAAAGAAAGAAAGCAGCAATGCAGGGAAGAAAATTCATAAAGCCAAGTGGTGCTGCAATAGATATAGCATTGTGGAACAAGAGGTGCCTGTTTACCAGGTTTTCACCTTCTTGCCATAAATTCTTTTTTTGCTACCATGACGCATGTTTGCCAGGTTTTCATCAATGGTACCTTTTTCTCTATTTCTCTTTTTTTTGTCTTTTTCAATTTTTTAATTTTTTTGTATTTTTTGAATATATGATTTTTTTGGAGATACATCAAAGCGCCTATCGCTAGATTTTCACTAAGATGATCATTTTTTCAGGACTTTTTACAATTTTTAGAATTTTTTCAGGACTTTTTATGATTTTTAGAATTTTTTCAGGACTTTACTATATACAGGAGCACACTGAAGATTTCTTAGTTGTAGAACTGTTTCAGATGAAGAGCATTGATGGGCTCCTTGAGTTGTTCTCCTTCAGTAGTAGAAATTTGATAGGTACCAAACCCAAACACTGCAGTGACAACATACAGACTGAGCCAATTTGGTTCAAATTTCCCTTTCTGGATCTGATGTTGTTGATTCTTAGGGTTCTCCCTCAGAACAAGGTCACCCGCTTGGAAATCCCTTGGTCTAACCTTCTTGTTATAGCTCTTGGACATCCTTTGTTGGTATTCTCTAAAGTGATCGAACGCCACTTGCTAACATTCATCAAGTAGTTCTAGCTCTTGTAACCAAGATATTTTTTTATCTTCATCAGTAATGAGGCCTTCCAAGGAGACTCGCAGATAAGGAATCTCAACCTCAATTGGTAACACAACATCTGCTTCGTAAGCCAAAGCATAGGGAGTAGCCCCTATTGGTGTTCTTATGTTTGTCCTATATGCCCAGAGAGCTGGATTGATCCAGAGATGCCAATCTCATCTGGATATGTGCACTGTGCGATGCAAGATTTTAAGGATTGTCTTGTTGGATGCTTCCACCAATCCATTACCCTGAGGATAATAGATGGAAGACCAATGTTGAGTAATTTTAAACTTAGAGCATAGCTCTGTCAAATCCTTGTTTTTGAATTGCCCCCCATTATTAGTGATTATTTCTGAGGGTACACCATGCCTGCAGATGATGTAGTTTAGAATGAACATAGCTACTGATTTTCCATTGGCAATGGTGAGAGGGACTACCTCCACCCACTTGGTAAAATAGTCTGTAGCTGTGATTATGAACTTATGTCCATTTGAGGACAAGGGATAAATCTGACCCACCAAGTCAAAGGCCCATTGTTGAAATGGCCAGAAAGTAACGAAGGGAATAAGCTCCTTGGCTAGAGCATGAATCCGATTACCATGTAGTTGACACTGTTTGCAAGACTTGGCAAACTGTGTAGCTTCTTTTCCCATAGCTGTCCAATAGTAACCAGCTCTAATAAGTTCACGGGCCAATGTCAAGCCGTTAGAATGAGACCCATAGATGCCTTCATGCACCTCTACTAATGCAGTTTTGGACTCATCGGGTTCTAAACACCTAAGGAGGGTACCGTCTAGACCACGCCTATACAAGTTGTTAGCTATGATGACAAACTATGAAGCACTGCGGATTAAGTAACGTTTCTCATTTTGGGTGTAAGTGTCTGAAACAATCTAGTCATGAAGGTAGGAAAAGATGTGATGGTAGCAAGATGAGTCATGTCCAATGACAAAATAGATCATCCCAGAATCAGGGGAATCATAGGTTGGGTGGTGTAACGTCTCCACTAGGAATTCAAGTCAAAAATCATTTTCTAGCATCTATAGCATGGAAGAAAGAGTATCTATTGCATCTGCTGCTTTATTATTTTCCCTTGGAACTTGTTGAAATGTGATTTGAACAAAATAATTTTTGAGGTCATCAACCAACCGTTTATAAGGTACCAACTTGTCATCTTTTGTATGATAGATATCATTTACTTGATTGATGACTAACTGTGAATCTCCAAGGGCATTGAGTTTGTCTACTCGCCACTCAAGGGCAATCTTCATACCATTGATTAAGGCTTTGTACTTAGAAATATTGTTTTGACAAGGAAAAAAACATCTTATATGCTTTTGGTAAAGAGTACCTTTGAGGTGTAATGAACAATATACCAGCACTGACCCCTATTGGGTAAATGAATGATCAAAAAACATAGTCCAGGATCGATGTGTGAGAAGTAATATGGACTCATCTAGGAATTCAATGTGCAATGGTTGATGATCTACTAGAGGTGCTTCTACCAATTGATCTGCAATCACTTTCCCTTTGATGGGTTTTCTTTCTACATACTCAATATCAAATTCACTGAGAAGCATGACCCATTTAGCTAGTCTACCTGTGAGGGTAGCTTTATTGAGCAAATATTTCAGAGGATCAATTTTAGAAATTACACGTGTAGTATGAGCTAGCATGTAGTGCCCCAGTTTTTGTGAAGCAAATACTACTGCAAGGCAAGCCTTCTCTATAGTAGAATATTTTATTTCATATGAGACCAAATTTCTTCTAATATAATAGATAACCCTTTCTTTGTTGTGCTGATCTTCTTGAGCCAATAGGATACCCAATGATGCATCTGTAGCAGATATGTAAAGTATAAGTGGCTTCCCATGAATAGGAGGCATCAAGATTGGCGGGTTTGCAATATACTGTTTGATTTGTGTAAACCCTTCATCACATTATTTGTTCCATTGGTAAGTCACACCTTTGTGTAAAGTCTTGGTGAATGGTTGTGACTTGTCCGCCAGTTGTGAGATAAAGCACTAGATAGACTGTAGTTGGCCTTGAAGTCCTCTCATTTGTCTGATATTCTTTGGTGGTGGCATTTCCATGATAGCTTGTACTTTCATAGGATCCACTTTGATGCCTTTGGCAGAAATGATATAGCCAAGAAATGTTCCAGATGTTACACCAAATGCACATTTCTTAGGATTGAGCCTCAGATTGAACTATTCCATGTGATCTAGTATAGGACCTAGATCCGCAAGATGTTTCTCTCGGTGCATGCTCTTAGCTAGGGTGTCATCCACATAATCTTCCATTGTTTTATGCATCATGTCATGAAATATACTAGTGACAGCTCTCTGATATGTAGCACCAGCATTTTTGAGTCCAAAGGGCATGACATTCCAACTGAAAGTGCCCCATGCACATGTGAAAGCAGTTTTCTCTTGGTCCTCTAGTGTGATTTTTATCTGGTTATAGCCAGAGAAACCATCCATTAGTGAGTACATTTCATACCCTTCTGTCATATCTATAATCATATCAATATTAGGCAATGGAAATTCATCCTTAGGACATGCCAGATTCAAGTCTCTAAAGTTTGTGCAGACTCATATAGATTTATCATGTTTTGATACTGGAACAATGTTAGAGATCCATTCGGCATAGTAAATTACTCTGATAAAAAATTCCTTAAGAAGTTTCTCCAATTCAGCTTTGACAAGTAGAGCTACATGTGGATGCATTTTTTGAAGCTTCTGCTTGATAGGCTTGACACCTGGTGCAATGGACAAATGGTGCATGATTAGATTAGGGTCTAATCCTGGCATGTCTGAATATTTCCATGTGAATTTTATCTTTTTGCTCCTGAAGAATGTGATGAATTCCTCTCTTTCTACCTTAGATAGTGATTGTGCCAAGTGAATGATTTGAGGTTCATCTTCTGTACCCAAGTTGATTGGTTGAGGTGGTTCAATAAGCATAGATGATCTTTCCTGGAAATGACTCAGAAGCGCATCAAGTATCTCATCCTCAGGCGCCTCATAGAGGTTTTCACCCTTGGATACATCTTTTATTTTGACTTTTTTAGGCTCTAATACTACCACAATGTGGTTTTCACCATCAGAGCACCTATTTTTTCTTCTTTTGATTTTTTGACTAAGATACTTGATGTTAGCCTCAGTCATGCTGACACTTTCTGCTAGTGGAGGATGTTACAAGTTCAACAGCGTGTAGGTAACAGGAAAGAGCATAATCATTCTGGAATGTAAGGACTTCATTAGATGGGGAGTTAGAGTTCCAGTCTATAAGCTCAGGATGGTGAAGTGAAAGAGAACTGACGGGTTCAAGTGCATTCATGGTATAATCATCAAAATCATGGACAAGCAAGTTGAGACCTAAAGCAATCTCATCCAAAGGTATAGTCAAATTCCTTTGATTCCTAGCAACCATAGTAGGCGACATGTTAACATCTATGGAGTTAGACTCATTTGACCTTACACTAGACCCTTCACATACTTTGAGAAGGTTTTCATATGTGTGAACTATATCTGTATCTCTGTCAAAGGTGGCATAGGATAAGCTTTCAAACTCATATTCATGAGAGTCTATTTCATCATTAGGTGTCATGTCAAGAACATGAGTGAAATCAATCCTTTTTCCCTACCTGGGATGAGTTCTACCTAGAACCTCCACTATGGTCAAATGAGAACCTTTTTACCTAGGTAACTCATTAGTGTTTGTAGCATCAGCTACCTCTTGTGTAGTGAGAAGTGACTGGGATTCTTGTTCAAACTGTTCTTTAAAGTGTGGTGGTATGTGTAAATCACCCTGATGACCTAGATTTATAGTTTGTATTTCTTTCCACTCCTCATAGGTTAATGGAGCAAGTGAAGTGGTGTCATTAGAATCGCTGTCAGTTTCTACTATACTGACATGCGTTATAAATTCATTTGGCTCAGCAAAGAATTCCGCCAGGTCTGGAGGAATAGTATAAGGAAAACTATCCTCATCAGAACTATCTTCATATTCTTCAATTTTATATGTTTCTTCAGGTATAGGTTTTTTATCTACTCGAGGTACAAACTTGTTTATCCCCAGTTGAAATGTGAGTTTCTTGAAGCCTATACCTATAGATTCATGTGTTACGCGACCAATAGCTTCAAGTGGTGCAATCAATCCCTTATGATTCGCACCTATGGGACCATTTCCTTTGTATCCAAAATGTTGCATAATGGATAGACCTTTGCCATACTGCTCATTTTTTATGTCATAAGGTGGAGTAGTTTGTTCAGAATTGTCTTCTCCTTTATAGATCCAAGCTTTGATAGCTCTATTTTCAGCTTCTTCTTCTTCTAATGGTACTGTGGCTTGTACAAAAGTACCACCATACTTTGTTGGAGGAGGAACCATAGAAGGTTTAGTTCTCTCAGAAAGTCTCCCAAAAGAATGTGGAGACAAAGGCACAGATGTAATAGATAGCATAGGTTCAATCTGATATCCTCCCATGTTAGTTTCTTTGAGGGTCAATCTCTTTTCCATTTCTTTTAATATAGTCTCAAGGAGCTCAATAGATTCTCTTTTGGTAGGCACAAAGAAGTCAACAGATTTTGTGAGGGTGTTGCAATCATAGTGTGTGTTAGCAGCTATAGTCACTTCAGATCCTTGGAATCAAAACTTAATACACTAATGGTATGTTGAAGGGATAGCCTGCATTTCATGGATCCATGTCCTACCTAACAGAATATTGTATGCCAAAGGAATGTCAAGCACTTGATAAATAACATCTCGTTCAACAGGGCCAACTCTGATTAGCAACATAACTAGCCCCTTAGATTTACGTTCTTCTTCATCATAGGCCTTAATAGTAATCTTTTTGCGGGCATCAATGCGGTCTTCACCATAGCCTAATTCAGTAAGGAAGCTAGCAGAGAAAATATTGAGGCCAGAGCCGTTATCTATGAGAACACAGCGAACATGCTTTGGACCAATCATGACTTCAATGTGCAGAGGGTTATTATGTAGGTGACTCAAAGAATGGTCATCTTCCTCAGAGAAAGACAAGTAATGGGAGGAAGTCAAGTTACCTACCATGAATTGAAACCGGTTGAGATCAAGATCTTTTGGGACATTTGCCATGGTGAGGGCTTTGTCCAAGATTTCCCTGTGAGCAGGGGAGATTTTTAGTAGCTCAAAAATAGCGATTTGAGAATTAGTACGTTGTAATTGATCAAAAATGCTATAATTGGCAACATTAGATGAGGAACCCACTTTTGGATTCTTATTGGCATAGCCAACATTAGCTTTGTCTGTTGGTTGCGTTGATGTAGACATAGAAGGCTTAGGGCCTTTGAGGATGATCTTAGCATGAGATCGAGTAACAACATTAGCACTGACCTGAGACTGTTCTTGTTTGAAAGACTGAGGTGTAGACCCTCGTAAGATGAAAGGCGTTTTGGGTTTGGGAGTATCTTCCTTTCCCTTGAGAATTATGACATTACAGTATTCAGCATCAATGGGTTCAACCATATTAATGACATTGTTGTTATTGGTGTATGTATAGTTGACCTTAGCATCAATATTTTTCCCTTTAGATGATTCACCTTTTCCATGAGGAGGAAATGGATCTTTGAAATCTTGGTGATTAGAGTTCTTGTTGTAACCTCCCGCAGCAATAACCTCACTATCAATGAGACCTAGATTTTATGCTGCAATTTAAGACAAGTAGCCATTTTATGACCTTTGTTTTGGTGAAAATCACAATAAGCAGATTCATTCCACCAAGAAGGTCTTGGTTGTGGATCATAAGGTCATGAATTATCCAGTGGAGTGAGTAAATGGTTGTCCAAGAGAGTCTTGTAAACTGCATCAAGAGGTTCTCCTAAAGGAGTGAATTCATTCTTGGGTCTAGGAGCCCAAGGTTTAGGTCCAGAAAATCATGAAGTACTCAGTTTGGAATCTGCCGCAGCTTGTTCAATAGCTTTGGCTGCTTGCATCATGGTAGTGAGATTAAAGGCAGCCTTGGAAGGCTTGGGAGTCACATGGTCTACAACTCCATCACTCACAAAATTTTGGTTCTTGTTGGGAAATTTGAGTTTATTTTTGCTTGAGGAGGAAGACCCTTGTTTATTTTCCTTATGTAAGGTCAATTCTCCTTTCTTGATCATGAATGTCTCAATTCTCATAGCTTGCTTAATCATTTCATCAAAGGTTAGAGGACCTTGCAGCTATACTTGATACCCAAAGTTGGGGAGAAGATTATCGAGAAAGATGTCCAACTTTTTGGATTCAGGTATCTTACGAGAATATCATATATAAAGTTGTCTCCATATTTGGAGAAATGTCAAGAAGGATTCCCCATGATTTAATTTCAAGTTTCAAAGATCTTCGATATGAACCAGATGTTGGATGTTATGAGAATAGTGTTGTAGAAATAAATTGGCAATTTCATCAAAAGTTTTGATGCTAGTTGGTAGTCTAGAGAACCACTCCATAGCTGATCCTCCCAAACTACGTGGGAAAAGATGCATGAGATAGGTTGTGTCATGTATGAACTCCATAGAGAGAGCACCAAACTCTCTCAAATGGTCTTGGGGATCAGATGTACCCAAGTATTTATCATATTTAGGAAGTTCAACTCCTTTGGGGAAAAGAGGCATGCAAAGATTCTTGTCAAATGGGAAAGGACAGATGCTTTCCAGCGTGAATTGTGTAATAGGTTTGTCTTTCTCTTTCAAGAGTTGAGAGAGTTGATCTTGCATAGTTTGCATTTCTTTTCACAAGCGGGAGTTTTCAATTTCTTCCTCTTTCTCAACAAGTGTTTCTACATCATAGTTGGAGGGTAACTTAGCCCCTTGATTGGCTAGTTCAAGAATGTATTTCTCTTTCTCCTTAGCTAGGAGAAATCCCATCATCCTACAAAAATCTTTATTGGCACAAGCATTTGTAATCTCTTCCTGGGTTATTTCTGTTTCCACATCGTTAGGGGGGTCTTGAGAATGGGACTTACCCCAAGCTTTTAAGAGGTCAGCTCTGCTAACCTCACCTGGTTGGTCATGATCTACCATCTTGCTACAATGCAAGGGTTTAATGTGTAAAGACTCGGTATGAAAATTTTGAATGTTCTCAGAATTTGGGTCTTCTTGGAACAAAGGATTTCAAACCTAACTAAAATCCACTGGAAATGACCGTTTGATGTAAGGTCAAAGTACCGGGGAAGGAGATCAAGATGATTCCTCACTAGATGTAGTCGGCAATGGTGTGGAAAGCATAGATTCGTCTTGGTTGATTGAAGGAAATGTTTTGCCACTTTGAGTTGTGACAGTCATAGATAAAGATTGAACAAGGGATGTGAACTAGGATCAAACTTGAAACTGTCTCAAGGTAAATGCATAGAAAGTGCCAAAGGGTGAAGTATCATTGGTGCAAATCCTCAGAGATGAGGCTAGAAGATCCAAGAGATGACTATTGCGACACAAGGCATGACGACACAGTATAAATAGACCAAAAGATATGAGACAAGACCAGTTTAAGCAAGAATCACATAATCCTCAACCCAAGAAACCAAGTTTTTGACTGTGTGAAGATAGAAGGCAAATAAATAGACCCATATCAAAGACCAGATTTGATAGAAGTACACTTGACAGATGGGAATTAGCTCATTGTTTTGAAAAAAAAAGCTTCAGACTCACGCGAAGAAGTGCATTCTCGCGTGAAGATTCTCACAGACACGCGTGTAACTTTGCAGTCCCACGTGAAGAATGATACCAGACTGGTGAAAAAAAGTGAATTAATTGACAGCAAGTTTGGCAAAATATCACGCAATGATTTCCAGCACGTCGTGCAAAAATTCTCAGATAGTGATGCAAAGATTGGCAGAATGTCACGCAAAACTATGCAATGTTGACAAATGAAAGTCTACAGAATCAGAGAGTTGAGACCGGATTGCATTTCTTGAGATAAAATCATGATGTTGTCTAACAGATAGTTTGAGTTACAGATCATGTTGGACATGTTTAAGTTTGATAGTTTGTGTGTTTTGACGATAGTTTTGATTGTTCAAATGATACACCCCCGCAAAACACATTAAACAGATTGTTTGTAGTACCAGAATAGAAACATCACAATCCTAGGAAAGCCAGGACAATACCTATTGAATCCCCACTTGAACCAAAGTTTAGCTATACCTACTCTTAGCAGAAAACTTAGAATCTTGGAGGCACGGGCTCCTCCTTACATGTGCACTCACTACTCAGGCACACCAAGCTTCGAACCCCAAAGGAATTGCTTCCCAAAGGGTTGTTATCTCTACTAAGAGTCGTAAGAGTGTGGGGTGTCTTAGTCAGTCTCTGGACTTCCACACCAACAGATAGAGGGTTTTTGAAAACTAGAACAAAAGTTTGTAGTAAGGACATCCATTCAGGTGGTTGTGATCAAGTCATTTTCCCAATTAAGGGGGCTCTCCCAATCCTTTCAAAGTAAGGCTTTCACCTTAACAATATCAGGAATTTAATACTCCACTAGGGTACTAAAGGAGATTTTGGTTGCCACGATGAATTCGCACCTTTCTATTTTCACATTAATCGCAATAGCATTTTTTGTATACCGGTTTAGAAGGGCTTGGCTTTAGCCTGTTACCGGTTGGGCATCCACTCTCACCGGCTCTACTAAAGCTCTCGAGAGGTAGCCACTCTAGAAGAATCACATAAATTTATCTTACACCCAAGATCCATAAAGGTGAGGGGAGAGGTTACGTTCATGTAGTTCTTGGAATTACAATCTAGAAAACACTTCAATCACGCAAGACAATGATTCATTTTAAGCACCAACCGAAGTGTATTCTAACTACTAAAAATAGACATGAGAATTTGTCAAAACACGCAAGGTCTTAAACAAACATCCTACAATAAACACATTAGTAGTTTGTAATGCCTTTCTTCATATCAGCATCCTGTAATAAACATGTTAGAAGTTTATGATTGCTTTTCTTTATCTCAGTGTCCTACAAACCACTGTTAAGTTGTTCCAGAAGATAAAATCAGAGAAACACAAATGTCAGAAAATAGCAAATGGTTAGAAAACCAAGGCAAGAAATATCAAATAAAATCTTTGGTATTGAATTTGGTGTGATGATTCATCCTAGATCATGCGAAGAAGTGTAGAAAGCCCCGCGAATAACTAGAAAGTTCGCACGAGATGCTGTGAAAGTTCATGCGACATTAAAACAGAGATGTACGGAAGTACGGACAGAATGCAAAAAAAATGAAAAAAGTGTAATGAAATGGGGCCAAAATAGATTACCTCAAGCCCCACAATGGGCACCAAAAATGTATGCGGTATATTTGGCCTTGTTAATCAACCATACACTTCAACATAGTCCTTATTCATCAGATACACACAAGAATGAATATGAGATTATTCATCTTGCCTGTCTATATGATTCGACCTGTTGCCTTCTATCCATATGGGGTTTTGAAATAGCTCTCAGAATGAGTCTCACAACCATAGACCAATCTAGAATGAAGGATTTATGCTTCCATGAATGCAATGCAATGATTAATCTAGAAATGAAACATGCAAGATTAATCTAAATGATCCATTTAAACTAGAAATGAGAT
>MU227582.1:1583870-1606214 GCA_018584345.1 Thuja plicata | reverse complement strand
TGGAAAATCATCTACCATTCTTTTCTTGGACAATAAACTTAAACCAGCAAAGCCAAGATGTCCATACCTTAAATGCCATAGCTTGGAGGGGTCTTCAATCATGCTCTTGAAGGCTGATTGTTGTATTGCTGTACATGCTTGCTTGGGAGATGCAACTGCTGAAATTGAAGAGAAACACATTTCTATCTTCAATGGAAACATTCGATTCTTTGTCATTTGGACTACTACAATTATTTTCTTACTCCCATCCTTATCATAAATGACACATTGGTCATTCTCCAACAACACTTTATATCCATTTTGAATGAGTTAATCAACACTCATCAAATTGTGCTTTATACCTGGGGTAAAATAAACATTTTGAATTTATTGTTTCTCACCTTGCTTGGTTCAGATCATAATAGATCATTTGCCCACAACTAGAACAATTCCATTGTTCCCCATTCTAATCTCTGATTTTATTGATTTATCAATGAAAGAAAAAAGACTTTCATTACCACTCATGTGGTTGCTACAACTGCTATCCAAATACCAGACTTCAGGGCTGCCTTCTTCACCAATATTGCACATGATGAAGGCTGTGGGATTATTTTCATTGCCCACTTTCACATCAGCCACATTAGCACTCTGCTTTGACTGATCACCTTGCTTTTTCTAGCAATCACTTGCATAATGCCCAAATTTATGACAATAATAGCACTCAACATTGCTCTTGTTTGAGTTACTATTCTTCTTGCCTCCTCTAGAATTATTCTGAGAGCGGCTAGATCCCTCATTTGTGGCTACTCATTCTGAGCTTTCTCCTCCAGCATTTTTTTGTCCAAAGTTGCCACAACCTCTTCCTCTTGAGCCTCTTCTAGAGTTGTTTCTTCCTCTCCCCCTGCCTCTTGCATTGGATTGAGCTCTGAAAGCTTGCTCTTGAGAATAATTTGCTGATCGATTAATTTGATGCTCATGGGTTTGGAAAGAACCCATTAACTCATCAATAGTCAATGTTGAGAGATCCTTTGCCTCTTCAATGGAAATAACTAGAGTATCAAATTTTGAGGGAAGACTTCTCAAAATTTTCTCTACTATTCTTTGCTCCTCCATGGTTTCTCCATTGTTCTCAATTGGTTTATCAAACCAGAGAGTCTTGAGCTGAAATATAAAATTGATTCATTTTCCTTCATGAGAAAAGTGTCAAATTCCCTTTGAAGCATTTGAAGCTTCACCACATGAACTTTTTTAGTCCCTTTAAAACTTGTGTGAAGGATATCCCAAGCTTCTTTAGAATAATCAGCTGCTGCTATTTTGGGAAAGATTTCCTCTGTCAAGGCAGTTTCAATCAAGCTCAAAGCTTTTGCATCTTTTCTCCTTGACTCCTTCAACTGAGTCTTCTAATTGTTTGTGAGGGAAGCAAACAGAGCTGGGTCAGTTATATACATAAATCCATTGACCACTAGCTCCCACAAATCATTTGCAACCATTACGGTCTTCATCTTCTTTGCCCAAACATCATAATTTTGTGCATTAAAGGACGGTGGCTATTGCCATCTCTTTCCTACATCTCCAACCATGTCTCCTGTGCAAGATAAACAAATACCTAGAAAAAAAAAATGCCCAAACTCACAAGGATTGAGGGCCAATCAGCTCTGATACCATGTAAAGAATATAGAATCACTCTATATTCTGGAAACACACAGGAATTGCTCTATAATCAGCAATGAATTAAATCAAGAAACTCAAAACAAGCAGAGAAAAAAAGACAAATAGAACTAGAGATATGCAATCTTTCTTCCTTTCTTCTATTAACTGGAAATTACTTCTACAACTGAAATAAACTTGCTGCTACTGGGGCTGCATACAAAATACTTTGAACTTCTCAAAGCTCTTAAAAAATGTCTGGAGCAATCACTGCTCAACAAGACAATAAAAATTACAACTGTTGTTGTAAAACCAAGTCTCTGATAAAACAAAGCACTTACAAAATAAACTAATTTGTTGCTACTGCAAATAAGTTTCTTACATCTCTGTTAAAAGAATAAAGATATTCTTTTCTTTATAAGTAATTGTTGTCCAAAGAAAATATCAGAAGTCTAAAGAAGAAATCAGATTTCCCCAAAATCTGATTTGAACTCATCTCAAAAATTTTACCCAAAATCTGATATTCTTTGAGAAATTAAAACAGAGGAGATTTTCAACTTCTAGAAAGTCAAAGAAAGAGGCTCAAGCAATCAAGTTTTATTATAAAAATCCAACAAAACAATGCTATCAACTCAAAAACTCAGGCAATTTGATAATCGACCTAGCTTCTTCATTAACGAGGATAGATTTGGCAAATATAAAATCAGCTTGAAATTAATCATATCTAAGATGGCACCATTAACTGTAAATAGGCAAACTGTAATCAATCATGTGAAAGAACTCAGGAATTGAATGTGAATATGACCGCACTACGTAATCCTCAGAAAAATGGAAGCACTCTGATCGAGTACTTGATTTATAAAGAAAACTACAAGGCCAACCAAAGAAGTGTAACATAAATTTTTCATCTCAGGAGATTCATTGTCGTTGTGGATTACCAACTTGCAAAGATGTTTGGTGCAAAGGCAACTGACACATAATAATGTCCATGAGACAGTAGTTAATAATTTTCAAATTCTTTTAATTGTCAGTTCTTTTGTTGTAGAGTTTGGTTAACAAATTTGTAGTTTTGTAATTCTTTTAAATAATTTATTTAGATTGTTCATCTTTAAATTATTCTTATATTGTTGTTTTGTTCTTTTAAATAATGTATTTAGATTGTTCATCTTCAAATTATTCGTATATTGTGTAAAAATATTTTCTTGTGCTGCACACTCAAAGATAGAAGTCATTCAGAAAATGATTGACTCAAGGATTTAAGGATGATCTTCTTTATAGGTTACAATTTGCATACAACTTTCTCAAAAGTGAGATTTTACATGCCTTACTCTAAATTAATGTGCACCTTTAGAATCAATTTCATAACGGTTGGTATTTAATGGCTAATAAAATTTAGTTCTTGCATTTCAGTGCTTATCGGGATTTACATTTGAAAAATAGGACTGGTTTTGAAACATTCCATTGAAGTCCTAGAGAGAACTTGAAATCGGCCAGAAAAAAACCAAATATTTTGACAAAATTACAAAAATGCTTTATATCTTCTGGAAGCTACCAATTATATTTCATTCTTGGTATCTTAGGCAGTCATCCCTAACATTTTAAGTATGTTATCCAAATCTTTCTTCAGTTAAATATCATCCAATGAGTTTTCATAATGTCTCCAGTCAGTGTAGTAGTGTCAAAGGCCTGTGCTCATGGAGGTTCAACATGTTTTTAGATGTGTCATCTTAATATTTTAAGATCAATTATGTAAATATCTTGACAACTAACTTTTGTGTTGATTTATTTAGTGAGGGAACAATTGAGCAATTGAGAGCACTCATCATCAAGTTGCATAAATGTATAAATTAGTTTGTAAGGTAGTTTGTTCCGTAGGCTGTCTTTAACCTCATGGACGTTAAATCTTCTTCTTCTTCTTTAAGTTGTTTGTGATGCATCAAATCTCGTATATGTGTTCAATTGTTGTTCTTTCACAATTTTCCAAAAACTTAGCAATTCTAATACACTTTACAAACAACATTATATTAGTCAAGTTTTTTGTCCAATTATATTAAAGAACATAAAATATAACTTATTTTTAAAAATTAAATTTAAAAAGGTATCTAAATGGAAAAGATAGAGCCCATAAAATTCATTAGAGCAATAATTTCTTCCACCTTGCATGGGAAGAACTGCAATCTTGCAGAGTTTAAATAGAAGCTCAACAAATAATTTGCATGATGTAGTTAATTGGAGTTTTGCATGAGTATGCATGTGACAATTACTATTTTTAGTTGTCCTTTGATGAATCCAAGGCTTCTATCATAATGCATTATTGGTCTCTAACCTGTTGTTCAGTTGAACATTGATCATGTGATCAAGAAGCTTTTTGTGTACATTCAATCTAAATGAATCTTAGTGTTAACAATTTATGTTATTGTTGTGTGGCAAATTTCTATGTTTTATTTAAATTATTCAATTGGTGTTAGAGCTTGGTAGATCATGTTTGTTGGGTTAAATCACTAAAGAGAAGTAGATCATAAGTTTTATTAGAAGCTTGAAATTATTTCTTTAAAAAAATGTTAGTTTCATTTGTAAGTCAGAGCAACAAAAAAGATCATTTGATAAAGGTGGAGGTTGTTTCACTTTTGTTTTGAAAATTCACAAAGATTTTTATAGATTTGAATCCATCTAGAAAAAAATTATTGTGTGTTAAGTGTAAGCCGACTCAGCCAATATCTAGTGAAAAATTTGTTGTGTAAAAAAATTAGGTGCAAAATATTTGACAAAGAATAGATCACGGCCGCCATAGTATAAGTGTAGAGAATCCAAAAAGAAAAATTGACCAAGTTGAAAGATTAAAGTATTTTCAAAGTCATTTGATACAGAGCTAAAATTGTCCTTGTTGATTTCCAAAACTAACACAACAATAAGAGAACAAAAAAATCAATAAAACTCAACTTATCTCATAAATATGACTTTCATATATGAGAGTTCATTCATATCATAATTTTACACGAAAACTCTCCTTATTTTTATGTTAAGTACAAGACTTGATTTTATACATTGAAAATGAACTAACTTGAGCCAAGAAAAGACATTCAAATATTTTCTACTTAGTAAAATAAAAACTACTCCTAAAATTATTCTAACTTCCTAGATATATGCTAAATAAAAAAGATTTAGTTATTATTGAGTTACTATGGGATTATGATAAGGTCAAAAATAATCTCCTCTATATGTATTAACCTAAAAATATAAGCTCATATTAAAGATGCACCTACATTACTATTGAATGAGTTGTGGACAACAAATAAATAAGATTGTTGTCACTATTAAAGAAAATATCTTACCAATAAGAAGAAAGGTTGATGAGATCAAAAGATCGATGTTGTAAGAAAATAAATTGAAGCCACCTCTAAAATGGGTGAAACCATCAATTTGTAACGAAGTCAAATCAAAGCCTTAGAAAGGCCATAGTATTTTGTTAAAACCATCGAAGCGCTCTATAAGAGGAGAGAAAGCATGGATCCCTAAACGAGTCACTCTAAAGAATTTGTGAAATACAGATTGCTACATGTAATGCATCACAATAGGAGATAATCCCACTAAATTTAGAAGGATAAAAATTGAATTTGTGTTGAATCCATCAATGGTTGAAATTAAAGGGGAAATTGTTGGAATAACTAGTAATTCTCCCACTTCGTATGAGAAGAACTGAAGTCTTTGAGTTTTGAAATAGAAGCTTTAAAAATATAATTTGCATGATGTAACTAACTAGATTTTTGCATGACTATGCATGTGACTACTTCCATTTTTAGTTGTCTTTTGATAAATCCAAGACCGTTATTTTTTTATTTATTGATGAAATTTAATCCATCATTGGCCTTTGATCTTTTGATTAGTTCATCTTTGATCTTGTAATCATGAATATTTTTGTGTTTTCAATCTGAATGAATAAAAATTCGTGTATGTAAACAGTTTTTATAATTGATGTTTAGAATTTTTTTGTGTTATTTAAATTCTTCTGAATTTTTTCTATCAAACTAAAAATATAAGGTCACAATAGGTTATCTACTCTTGATGGTACCCTCGTTGTTTGGAAAATAACCAATGAAAATTTCCATAAATGGAGGAGTTTGGCATTACTTAGTATTATTTTAATTAAAAAAATTAAAAACAAAAAAAATATATATTTAAAAAAAAAAGGTGGGTAGAACACAAGGCACTCATTGCCCATCATTAGGGTTGGTTAGGGCCCAAGGCTCCTTTTTCCCTCTCAATGGGAAGAACCCTGACTAGTGAGATATCCTCCTAAATAAACCCTAGACATAATAGGGTCTTACCCTACCATGGAAAGGTACAAGGGTACCCTACACCCTTCCCGTAAATTAGTTTGTTTGAATTCAAGTGATGCATTGCATTTAAAGAAAATCTAATAGTTTATTTATATAAATATAACTTTAATTTTTAATAAAATAAGAAAAAACAAAAAAAATTAATAGCATTGAAAAATATTCTATAAGGAAGCTATACAAGAACCTTCATTTTTTTTTTCCTTTTCTACAACCTAACCTAATTTGACAAGTTTTATTTTGATTTATATGTTTTCATCCCTTTTAGATGAAATGATGCACTTTATTTTGCAACGAAGTGCTATAAAAATAAAGCTTCTTGAAAAATTTACAAATAATGTTTACATCCAAAATACTAAAACTTGACTCCCAGTTGTGCAATCAAACAAATTGAAAGTGAAACCCTATTTTTTGTTTCTTTGGATGTGATAGTGGGATCTAATCTAACACAAAAATCATTGTTGTGAACCTATGTATGTAACCCTCTCCTAAATGAACATGAACATATTATATTTACATGAGCAAATTTAAGTACCATGTATGATTAATTCGAACCATAATTAAAAAGGCCTAAATCAACCATCGAATGAATAGATGATATACATATGAATAGGCCACCTAGATGCATGACCCAAGGATCTGACATCTCTAGTGGGCATGAGTTTACTACCAATCAGTGGATTAGTTAAATTTATCTAGCTATGAGTTCAAGGGTTAAAATACTTATCAATGACTTAATTCACTCGTCTAGTTATGGTATATGTGCCCTTGACTAAATAGAGGTGGCACCTAAAAAACCTCGATCAAGATTCATTGAGGTAGAAGAAGCACTTGTCTAAATTATGTCAAGGGGAACACATGACATTATTAACTATTTATATGACAACAATTAATTAGTGTCAATATCTTAAGCAAGCTTATTTAAAAGGTTCAAAACCATAATTATGATAGATAAATATCTAAGTAGAAGTAAATACTACACCAACACCTAAAAGTTCATAAGTAAAATTTGGCACAAAATTTGAGCATATATGAATATTGTTCAACTACATGAAAAAGAAAAAATGAAAGGAGATATAGGCATTTAAAAGGAGCCAACACAAAAATTTAATATGTCTATGCAAGAGCTCACAAAACAATTGAATATATGGCTACAAAATATCTTGCAACAAAATTGATAAATATGGTGGTGCTCAGCGATAATACTAAGGAGTTTGACATGAATCTGCTCAATAATACCTAAAAAAGCATGCTAGACCAATATAGGACTATTAAATGGATTTTCCATGAGGTGGAAGACCTCAAAAATAGGGTTAAGGGTACCAACAAGGCCAATAGGGATATTGATGCAGAGGAACAGAGTAACCTGAGCACCCGGGTAAGGAAGATGGAGGATAATATGACTAGGGTTGATGCTACCCTAAAGAAGATTACAGAACAAAGCTACAACACCATGAAAGCATCCAAGGAGCACACTAACACTTACATTGACAAGCTGGAGGAAAATCTCAAGGGTAAGGAAGCGGCCAGAATGGTTTTGGATTCAGACCAGGAGCCTGATCAAGGTCTGGGAAAGAGAACTCATGCTAGAACCAAGAAGACCAAGGACAAGGAGCAGGAGAAGGATATCCAGAAAATCAAGGAATTGGCGGCCAACATGGAGTTGATGGAGGCTGAGGCTTCCACTCTTTTGGTGGACCTTTCTTGAGGTTCTCTGGCTTTTTAATTTGCATTTTTAGATGCTTAGCCTATTTTTTGCTCTGAAGTTTTGGCTTGTTCTTCCTGTTGTTATGATCTGCTTTGTTCTTTCGATTGTGTTACCTCTTATTACTTTGTTTTGGGTTTCAGGAACCCTGTAAAACCTATTTTACTTAATCAAAAACAAAATTGATAAATATGATATAAAGGATCCTATAATAAAAAGGTGATGACTAAATAAGAACCTAAAAATTTATGGATATAAAGGAGCCTACATGAAAGTGATGTGTGACTACACGGGATCCTGCATAATAGAGTAATGGTGGGCACATAGAAGTTTCCATAACCTTGAAATATTCATCATAGGCATAGAAAGCATATTCCCCTTTCAGTTTTTTCATATGAAAGTTGTAATGAATTAAAAGAGGAGAAAAAATGATATGTAGAAGATGCAATCATATAACTTCTACAAAGGACAATAAAAATGAAAAAAAATATCATAGATGACATCACATGATTATTGTAAGGTGATAAAAAATGTAATTGTGCAAGCACATGTATTGAAGGGCGATAAGTAGTCGATAGGCTTCCCCTTTGGGGTTTCCTGCAACCGGAAATCGACTCACATCACCAAATCATCATGCAAACCATTTTTAGTCACTGCTTAACATCTTTCACTAGTATTCAGTTGCTGGTTTCCATATTTCCAACCTGACTTATTGATATAATAATGTGTTAAGATTGAAGAACATGCACTATGAACAAGATAATTAGCTCTATCCTTAGTCAAAGTCCATGATGTGTTGTCACATCTCTACATTAATAAAGATATACGAGTGGTTAAATAAGATTAATAAAATGATCACCCTTCCCTTTAATATGCTAAAGGTTAGAAATGCATGAGAATATACATTAACACTTACGCCAAAACTTTTTAAAACTACAAAATCTGCTTCAAGCATTTGTTTTTATACTTCATTTGGGATTCATTTTCAAAGAAAGGCTACATGGATAAAGATAGACCTTTTCTTTATTTACTTTAAGGGATAAATCTCTAGAGTGAAAAAAAACTTAACACATAAATTACATTGATGTTTATTAAGAGTTATTTGTTATTGGATGGTTAATGAAAACACATGTCATCATTAACTTTTTAAATTTAATTATGGTGGGACATTATGATTAAATTAATTAATTACAAGATAATGAAAGTATTGTTTTAGTAAGAGAAAGGGAAAATTAGTGCTTGGAATTTTTATTGTTAACAGTGAAATATACATTTTATGATATGAATTTCAAGCTATCAAGAGAAAATGTGCATTGGAGAATTATATTAACATCTTCTTAGTTTAAATATGTATATTAACGAATAATATGATTATTAAGAATAAGATAAATATCAATTCAAGAGTAATGTTCTATTATTGCATAATAATATTATGAAAAAAAGAGGTTGGGCTTTAGCATCTCTCTCTCTCTCTCTCTCTCTCTCTCTCTCTCTCTCTCTCTCTCTCTCTGTGTGTGTGTGTGTGTGTGTGTGTGTGTGTGTGTGTGTGTGTGTGTGTGTGTGTGTGTGTACTTATAGGATAAAAATATAAATCAAATTGTCTACACGATGAAAACATGTAAGGGTATCTAAAATTATTTAGATGAATATAAATATTATAATATAAAACTATCATATCAGTATGTTGAATCTAGTACTATTGCAAGTAACCCATTCTCGTGGTGGGTAATACAAATATAGTGGGCACACAATCAGCTTCCCCCAAGATATACAAATAATTACAAAATCTTTACCACATAAGATTGAAGAGTTTGATGTATTAATAATCCTCATGCTTAATACAAATGAGAAGCATTACGATTGCTATGTTTGTAGAAGCTATGTTCATAATGCACTAGCATACAAGATCAAATATGGCCCTTACTACAAGGATGTTGAAATAGATGTTTCTGTATTGTCAGTACTCCCTGATTATATACAGGCATTTCAAGAATGCTTCCTACAATTCAAAGTGCAATTGAAGAACCAACATCAACAAACATTGTGTTTGAGAACATACAAAGTGATCTGAAAAGTGAAACTGAATATTCAACATCATTTATCGAAAGACTACCAAACAAACATCATGAGCCACAAATCATTAAAGAATATTTACAAATAGAAAATGAATCTGAAACCATTATTGATTGGCCACCCATAATTTTAACCCCCATTAACGAGTACAGTGCTAAGGAATTATTTGGCATGGTATTTCCCACTCTTTTCCCAAATGGAACTACACTACCAATGAAACCTCAAGCCAGAGAAGTGCAACTTCATGAATATGCCTTACATCTTATGTGGTTTTATGATTACAGATTTGGGCAACATCCACACTTTAGATACTTCCTCCTAAACCTTACGATGTGTCATTGTAGCCAATCTCTTGTGTTGGTTATAATTAAATAAAAAGTACAAGACAATATACCAACCACTATTGAAGACCTCTGGTCCGACTTAACTAACTTGCCAGACAAATAATTGGTAGAAGAATGGATGCATTTTGTCTCTACCTTATGAGGTATGTGATCATATTGGAATAAGTACCACACTAATCTAATAAATATGATCACCCAAATAGGTTCTCCAACATTGTTCTTCACATTAAGTACAATTGACACAAAGTGGCCCTATCTACATAACGTTCTTTTACCAAATTGTATGTCTTTTTAGCTTTCCAATAAACAACGCATAGATAACGTGATTAAAAACCCCATAGAACATTGCTAAATCTACATCAATGGTTCACAATCTTTTGTGAAGAGGTCATCGAGAATCTCGTGAATGTAGTTAATTATTGGTACAGCTATGAATGAAAAACTCAAATTTCTACACACATACATGAATTCATTTGGATTAAAAATACACCGAACATGGATGCATTAGACTGGGAAAACACTATTGCAATAAGTAGAGAAAAATAATTATTTAACAACTATGTCACTACCTGGAACCCTCGCTCAAAAAATGAAATAGAAAACATGATACACAAGGATCCAAAAAATGCTCCATGCCTGCTAAATACAAATGAAATATTTTTTGTACCAATCCTTACATTGATTATGAAGAGTTGGTTAATCATGTACAAAGACACACTAAATCTGAGAGGACTTGCTTACGTAAGAAAGGGAAGCACCTAGAATGTAGATATTAAATATCCTTGGAAAGAATGTCGAGAATCAAAATTACTATGCGATGAATCAAGACACAAATAATTTGCACCATCTAGAAATGATAATAGGTTGAACATCCATAACCCACAATTGCTCTCCATATGGAAAACAAATATAGATTTCCAACCTATCACGTCATGAGTTCTTGTTCTCAAATACATTGTCAAGTATGCATCTAAAGATAAAGAAAAATCATAGAGTTGTGTTAATATATTGGTAATAATTTATTCAAATGCAAAGCTAGAAGTCCACACCATAAAAGTATACCAAAAGTTTGTGTCTGAGATCATTGCAGAAAGAGATATAAGTGCACAAGAAACATGTCATATGCTAAAAAAATTGTCTCTCATGAATTACAATGATCAATTTATATCACTAAATGTGAATAAAAAAGTTCTCCATCACCTCAAACAAATAGTTGATGGCAGTGAGATACAATCTAGCTACATATAATCCTACTTGCATCATCCATCTCACTTAGAACTGGTTACACTAATTGAATCAACAGGATCTTACACATATGTTGTTGGTCACAAAGGATGCAAATGGTGATATATAAAAGAAAAAGAAATAGTCCAAGTCTTTCCAAGGTTTTATGGCATTCCAAAAGAAGAATCTAAAAAATTTAAGGCATTCTGTTGGAGAGAGCTACTTCTATACAAACATTTCGGAGAAATAGAAAAAGATATAGACCTAAACAAAGAAGAAATAAATAGTAATTGGAAGCACTTGAATACACAAAAATATAATGTATGGCATGTTGATCGCACAGATCAACTTGAAGATATCTTTGAAGAGAAAATTGATTTTTTGGGGAGATGAATAGATAAGACACTGTACAAATGAATGAGTGGGAGTTCTTGTCTTGAATGGTACTTTATAATAGTACCAGCTTAAATGAGCTTGACATGTTGGGAAAGCATGACTTTGAAAATAATAATAGATAGGAAGAAAATAATATTCCTTCACATTCGCATGGAGTTGTAGTTCAAGTTGTACATAGAAACAAGATGTCTGAACAAGATATTCACCCCCCCCTCCCCAAACCTGCACAACCAAAACTACAGGTTATCGCCTCAACAACAACTGGCACTTTCTCTCATTATAGACCACTTCATATCTAATTTATAAACACAACATTTGTACATGGTCATACAAGGAACAACAGGAACTAGAAAATCATATCTAATTAGTTGCATAAGAAATGCACTACAAAACTACAGACCAAAAAGAGTAAATCCACTACTTGTTCTCGCTCCAACGGGAATTAAAATATTTCATATTCGAACATCAACCATACTTGAACCCCTCAAGATTCCAATTAGAGAAATGAAACCACTACAAGGAAAAACATTGACAACATTCCAAGAAGACATGGAAAATATACAATACATTCTCATTGATGAGATGAGCTTCATAGGCCCCAAACTACTATTAAAATTTGATAGTAGGTTACATGAATCAATACCCCAATGAAAACTCATTTCCTTACGTGGTGTATCTATAATTCTAATAGGAGACCTTGTCCAACTTCCACCTATTATGGATAAACTTATCTATACATCAAACATAACTGTAAGAAATTTATGACATAAATTTAATGCACTTGTAATATTACAAACAATTGTTAGACGGGATGGTGATGATCTAATTCAAATATAATTTTTTTAGACATTACAAAACATGCATAACATAGAACCAACGATACATGATTGGGATTTGTTAATGGCATGCACAAACAAGCAACTAACATCAATTAAACAGGAAGAGTTTAACCAAACAATACATTTGTTTGCTACAAATGAACTAGTAATGTTCCACAACAATAAAATGCTAAAAAAAATTAATGTACCTATTGCACTCAATGTTGCACTGATACACAACATAAATTTGTAGAACATGATACTGATGACCAACTTTCCCAAGAGGTCTTATTATGTAGATTTCAACATGTCATTCTTATAACAAACCTATGAATTAAAGTTGGCTTTGTCAATGGATCTCTTGGAGAGCTCAAAGATATTGTGTATCGCTTAGGCTCTAAGCCTCCAAAATTGTCAGCATATGTTATAGTTGAATTTGATAGTTATAATGGTCCACCTTGGGATGAAGCAAACCCAAAAACTATTCCAATACAACCCATAACTCAAGGTAGGTGTACACAACTATCACTAACCATCGCATGGGATATCACTATACACAAATCACAAGGTCTAACACTAGATAGAGCCACAATTGATATAGGTATTCTCAAAGACAAGGCATCACCTTTAGAATAGTCTACAGAGTCAAAACCCTACAAGACCTTCGTATATAACCTTCTTTCTCTTTGGATCACTATTGCAAAATAAAAAAGAATCCATATATAATTATTAGAAAGAAAGAACAAGCTTGCCTACAATTGATCTCGCACAAAGCCCAAGTATGTGAAGTTACTTGCACACCTACTTTTTAAGTACTATAATTTAAATCTCCCCTTCATTTCATGAATTTTTTTTGCTTATCAATTATAACATTTTTCTCTTCTATAGGTTCACACTTGTTGATCACAAAGAGGATACAAATAAGAATTATATTTACAAAAATAACATTTTTTATGTTTTTTTGTGCATTTGAATACCATGTTTTACTTATGATCCCCTACATAAAATACAATAGGGCACTACTGTAATTTTAATTCCTCCAAAAATGAAGCTACTATGTACAAGACGACCTTCTACAATGCTACATGTTTGTAGACCGTCACTTTTATACGCTTCTTTCTATTATCTAAATCTTCATTTATGCTTTCAAATCAAAAACCTATCGGTGTATTCCTTGCACCTCCTTTGGGTGCAAGTGCTAATATAATTTCCATGGTGAAGATAATATAATGATACCTAAGATGTCAGAGAGGTCGTGTGAGCATAAATAGGTCAATTATGAGATACAAGAATAAAATGCATGTTATAGAAAGATCTTGTATAAACTTGGGATTTTTCTCCCATTTCAAATGTATTCATACCTATTTACACATTCTCTTACACTCAACTCCACTTCAATCATATTTAAACATATTTTACTTCAATCATATTTAAACATATTTTTACATATCTAATATTGGTTATAGTATTATTAGCCCACCTATTTAAATTCATTCTATTGTTTCCACTAATTGTCTATGCAGTGAGAAAAATGCATGGATTAGACATTTTTAATTATTAAATAAATTAATTAAAAATCAGAATATGTAAATGTATAATCAAATGACACTCTTCTAACTGCACAGACGTCGTCTTGTTTCCATACTCGAATTCATCATACTGATACAACATCAATCGAACATTTACAAATCTAACCCACATCCTTAAACAAACTTAATATGCATTCACATAATGTAATACTATATGCTTGTATCTAAAAACATTTCTCAAAATATCCTTCACAGTTTTGTATTATCTTACAGTTCTCGAGACATCCCAATCTAGATCAGAAGTAATCATCTCATTTCCCGAGACATCCAGATCTTTGTGGATTCCTGTTAGGCGATTTAATTAGTGCAGAAGAAGTGCTTGCTTATGATCAGTGTTAAAACAGTGCTATCAGCTTAAAAACTCAAGTGCAAACCGATAATCGAGGTAGCTTTTTCATTAATGAGTATAGATTTGGCAAAAATAAAATCATCTTGAAATTAATCATATCCAAGGTTGCATCATTAACTGTAAATAGGTAATCTGTGATCAATCGTGTGAAAGAATTCAGGAATTGAATGTGAACATGACCGTATTACGTAATCCTCGGAGAAAGGGGAGCACTCCGATCGAATACTTCACTTAATTTTTATAGCAGAGTAACATTCAAAGAAAGTGTAGGTAATGTAATTTGTTCATCTCGGGAGATTCACTGTTGTTATGGATTACCATCTCAGGAAATTCATTGTTGTTATGAATTACCAAATTGTAAAAGTGAGTCCTGAGCAGCTAAGGTTTACTCAGGATTCCATTGCAGCGTATTTCAATTGTCCGCTTGGACAAAATTAATTTCTCTCTTTCTGTTCGGAGCAAGCGAGACAGCCTGCTTTGCCACCGACTTCCTCCACCAAGTCCTCAAAATCTGCCAGAAAGCAAACTAATATTTTGACAAAAGTTGTCTGACGCTTTATATCTTCTGGAAGCTATTGGTTATATTTCATCCTTGGTATCTTAGGAAGTTATCCCTAACATTTTGAGTATGATATCCTTATCTTCATCCAATGCAGTTTCATAATGCCCCAAACCAATGTAGTAGGACAAATTTCTAATACATGTTCAAACTCTCTACTAGTCTTTTCACATTCTAATATATGTTCAAACTCTTTACTGTTCTTTTGACATTTTCCAAATTGCTCTTAGCATTCGTTTCCCATCTGCAAACAAATGTTTCTTTTATGTTTAATTAATATATTTTGTAACTGCACTTTATTTGTACCCTAAAGGTACACTAGTTTCCCAGACTTCTTCATCTGACTAGGAACAATTTCTAATTATTCAGTTCAAACTATGTAGATATATTAGAACAGTTTCTAATTATTTAAAAGCTACTAAATAACATAGGATCACAGTATATTGACCAAAAATTTGAACAAACAAAGAAAATCCTAAATTATTATCATATAATCCACTTATTGCTCATCTCTTTCACGTTCAGTTATTTCTACACTAATTTACAATTTTTTCCTCACCATAATGTGTGACTAACTGTAATATATGATTCCCTAACAATAATTAGGATGCCACATTCTTTTTAAGCATTTAGCAGTATACTTCAGCTTTCGGTTTGAATATATCCATTAATAAATAACTGTTGGCTGTCACCAATTAAAACTAAAGACACGTAAACTGTTAGTTTGGTGTCTGTTCCATTTAGTTGGGTGCTCTTTTACTGCGTCTTAAGCGTCATCTGCACATCATACAAGAATTTTTCAGAGGTGTTTTTCTTCAGAGGAAGGCAGGAGGATGGGTGAACAAAACTGGAGTTTGTCTTGTGCAATGCTTTTGTCACCATTACCTTCATTGCATAGTATTCTAACTTTATTTTCTTGTTAATTCGTTCACAAAGATAATGAATTCCTCTTCATGTTTTGTTTTATAATGAAATTTTTTATTTCTTTGTCACCACAACGCTATCCTATCTATTGCACTTAAAAATTTGTGAATTCGATCTAATTAACTATCTCTTGGCAGGAATTAATTTCTCCTATTCCACGTTTGCAATCAGTTGCAACTAAATTGCAGAACTGTGTTTTTAAGTATTTGAAATCTTCACCCGTAACCTAAAATTTAGGAAAAAATTAGTCTATTTTTAACTACATTTGTGCAATAAATTGTTGATCATAAACTTTGAAGAGTCCAAAATTAACCTAAAGACTAAAAACAATTAGCATGGGATCAAGCATTTCTTTGTCTCTCCCCACTTACAGACTAATCTTGTCCACCCTTTTAATACGATCTATTGTATGTAATGTTTTTTTTCAGTGTAATTGGAAGGATTTCATCTCACGACCTTTTTGGGGTTCCACCTGACAGAAAACAAATCTCACACAAGTGAATCAAGGAAATTATACATAGTAAACTACTACTTTTCAATGGAGAAATCTTATAATGATACACAAAAATGTAGGTGTCTTCTAGATTGGGCTAGCGTCTGTTTTTTTCTATACATATCTTTGATGTCTTTAATTTTACTTTAAAAAAAATATTTGATACATATTTAAAACCTTTAATGTCTTTATGTTATTTCTTTTACTACATATTTTATTTACTTATGATTGAAAAATTCGTATATCTTTATTTCAATTTGAGAGAAGTAAAATTTGATTACATATTCTTTTGTATCTTATTAAAATATTACAATTTATCATAAATTCAGAAATTGTACATATATATAATTATTTATACTTACAAATTAATTATAACTTTTAAAATAAATATATTATTTTATTTGAATCAAAATTTTAAATAATTTTGATTTGGGCTAAAAATCCTTATCCATTTTTTCTTGGTTGTGTGGAGGTTAAATGAATATGTGTATTATGTCATATCTATATGACTTTTGTAGGAGACATAACTAAAACTTTGTATTGGTATGAAATCTTAAATGTATACCCGATGGACATTATTTTATACTAATACTTAAGTAATGAATTGAACAAACTCTTTCATGTGGTAAATCACATCAACTTGTGAAACCTTCAAGACATGTACATTTTGTGTTGTAATGATTATTCTGCTTTCTTCTCTAAACCATTCACCAACATCATCCAAGACTACTATTGCTTTTAAAGAAGCCAAATGATTTCTCATTACAATTTTTCCATGATCTAAATCGTTAAGCTCTATCATAACTTTGAAGAGATCCTATTATGCTTCAGCATTAAAAAGTGAAAAATATTGATTATTTCTATCCTATTCAAGAAATTATGCCTCTATTCAAAATAAACCAACAACTTGATGTCAATCATGACAAATAATAAAACATGGTTATGTTTAGTTGTTAATAGCAATGAATTATATTTGGTTAGGAAGTGGTTATCTAATTTAATTTTCTGAAAGAGTTTGTATAAATAAAACTTCTCTTATGTCGATGATCAACAGATAGTCATGTTTGATTTGTTTTGTTTTCAATAGTTATTAGGACATAGGAATATAGTGGGAGTTGTGAAGATAGTTTGCATAAAAACAAATTCAAGTCTAGAAGGAGGACAAATCTACTAATGGTGAATTCGAAAAAGGCTGCTAATAGGAGAAATTCCTACATAGAAATTAATTTGAACTGAAAAGGTGAAAGTTTTTTTGTGGGGCGAATTGTTAGAAGAAAAGCTTATTCAAATTTTAGATTTCATTTTCTAGTATTTGTTACAAACATAACCAACAAATATATATGCAAATAGAATAGCATATTTGATAAATGGTTTTGGGAATTTTTTTTAGAAGTTTGTTGGAATTTCACATTGATAGGAGTTGATTATTTGGAAAATGTTTTTTTTTTACATTTATTTGTTGAGACAACAAATTTGGTTGGTACATCAAAGTTATTGATTCTTATTTTGATGGAAAAAATTTGGCTTATTAGACTATAAGAATGTAGGCTTTGTTGAAATCTAAAGTTTTGTGGGATGTTTACAATAAGAGATGCCTGAAGGTATAAGTACATTGAATAATCACAAAAAATAAGAGCTTAACCAATATGAACAAAAATACTATGAAGCCTTATTTCTAATTCTAGGTACACGAAGTCAATTAATTATTTTGTAAGTACATATCAAGTTACTCTTACAACTAAGTTGCAAAAATTAAGATTTTTTTGTTAAATGTTAAAATGAGGCAAAAAGAATGATTTAATGAGTTTTTATCAAAATTTGAAAGGATTATAAATTAGATGAGAATTCTACGAGATGGCGTTAACAATCAAATTGTGAGATGATGTAAACAACTAACTTGTGGGTGAGAAAAATAAAGAATTTTGCCTTCCAAATTTGATAATGTTGTTTGCACAATTGAAATTTCAAAATATCTTACATCTATGAAAATTGATGAGTTAAGTGACATTTTATTGACAATAACATAATGAATGAAATATAGTCAAGAAATTTTAGAATAAGCATTTCTATCTAAGGCAAACATACGAGGTAAAAAGTGTAATTTTTCTAAAGGTCATCACAAACCTGATTATTGCAATGATTCCAAATATGGACATAGATGTGAGTCTAGTCACAATTACCAAGGCAAGGGCTATGATCAAGGGAGATATTTTAGTTTTTAAGGAAACAACAAAAAATTTAGAGGTAAAAGTAGATGCAAAAGCAGAGATATTGGTATAAACATGATATTTTTATCTCATTGTTAAGAAAAGCTCAGACATACGCCATGGAATCAAATATATCTACATAATACAAATGAGAAGTGTGAAACTCAATTTAATTCCATTAATGGAAATGGCTTGATGAGGGACAATAGGTTCATATTCATTTGAATTGACCTTTTCATACATGTACACATTATTATTAGTTGATCACATACATTTGTCACTTATGCATTAGGTATGACTACATTTTGAAGCTTGTTTATTTCATTCAGATTTATCCCACCATTATGTGCCTCAAATACTACATTAGAAAGAATATCAACACCATGAAATGAAGTAAAACTTGGGGCAACAAGCTGATAACTATTTAGGATTCCATTACTAACCTCCAAATTTCATTGTTTGCTTGCATATAAAGAATTTTTTTTTTACTCTCATACTTACTCCATATTTTGAAATCTTTTCAATATTTATTACAATCTCAAAAGCCTCATACAAAATTTCTAGGTTCTCACTTCACAACTAGTAGCTCATCTTCTTATCAAAAGTACCCAAGTAGACACATTAAATCATTGCATCATAAGGTCTAACGTCTTCAGGAATTATTTTTAATGCCTTCATAAATTTGAGATTAAATGTTGGAACTAGTTCATCCTCCCTAATGTGAATGTTCATGAACTCACTGAACACCAAGGATTTAACAATTATTTCACCAAATTGATCAATGAAATTTGATCTAAACTCACTCGAGGAGCTTATAGAACATGGTTGTAAATTTTAAAATCATTCCCTTGCATCATCCTTCAAGGAGTACATACGAAAAGTTTCTTGACTACATCTACATAATCAACTTCATAATCATCCAGCAGTTATTGAAATGCATTAGATGTTTCTCTATTGATTCCTTCTTGGTACCACTAAACTTTAGAATTTAAAATCTAATCTTTGGTGGTACTTTATTTGGATAACCAATATGTCATTGAAGTCCAATACATTATACCTCTCAATACTAAAATTTCTTCTATTATGCAACTAGGGTTGATTACATAGCATGGTTATGTTTGAAACCATACATGGATATACAGATTGATACATCTCAATGAGCCTTTACAACTATAATACATCATGTCCTCAACTTGCAACATTTTCTTACATTATGGAGCCTCAAAATTTTACAACGAACAAACAACCTCTACATGCATACTTCACATAATATATGGGCTACAGTGTATAACTCTTAGTATGAACAACCTATCTCTAGCATTTTCCCTTTTTAGCAATGCTAATTCACTTCAAAGGGAATATCATATACCACGAATCCTCATAATCTACCGACACAAGGGAAGTAGGATTTGGGGCCTAGGGCACACCCAAAACCATCCACCTTGGGGAAACAATGCGAAATTAACACAACACATTAAGAGAGAAACACAGAGATATTTTATAATTAATCTGATCAAACTCAATGCATGCCAGGCTATAAGGCCTTCCTAGTTATGGTCATATACATCACAGTGTATTACAAATGATCTTCTTACAACAAAGATCTTTGATCTTCAATATCTTAAAATCTATCTTCTTGCTCTAAGACTTGCTACTAAACTAAGAACATACAAAATAATATATACAAGAGTCCAATAGAGAATTCAGCACTCAAATACAAATGTGAGACCCGGATTTAGGTCCACACATATCCTAATGAGAGACCCCACATTAAGTCAGCCACAAAAATTAAGTGTCGAAGTCAGCCAGCAACTCCAACTCCCAAATAAACCAACTTGGCAAAGCATGACCGAGCAATACAGCACTCGTCCAAAGAAGGACCGAGCAACAAAAGAAAACTAGCATGATCAAGCAACTGACAAGCATGCTGAGCAACAGAAGCTGAGTGACAGGAAATGAAAATAAACATATTCTTGGTTGAGCAGGATTGTTAAGGACCCAAGATGCTCCTACATCAAACACCTAAGGTTGAAAAGAAATGAATCCCCAAATCATGTGTCAGGTCCAACCTGAAATGAATCCAACTTAGATTGAGAAATCCAAGATGAGTCCTCAATCGGTCTATTTTTCTACTTTACCATATATTCCATGTATTCCTTTCCTCTTGTACTTTTGCCAACTCTTTGTTTCAAGATCTTCTCAACTTCCTCTATCTGCTTCTTAGGATAATCACTTGGTAGCATTATTTATTCATTAGGTTCATGATATTTATACAAGTCTAAAATATTGAATACAGATGATATATCCATGTCATCAAGTATTTCAACTTCATAAGCATTTCCACTGTCAAATCTTCTCAAAATTTTACAAGGACCAAATTTCTTCATCTTCAATTTACCATATGTTTCAATAGGAAATCTTCCTTTCTTCAGATGAACCATTAAAGCATCACCAAATTTAAATGTTTTATGTCTTCTTGATTTGTCTGCATAATCCTTGTATTTTTTATTGCTTTTCTCCAACTTCTGCTTCACATCTTCATGCAATGTCTTCATAAATTCTGCGAATTCCTTTGCTTCAACACTCCTTTTATCTTCTCCAACAATGTCTTTCAAATCTGATATACCTCTAGGTTATGTGCCATGAATAATCTCAAATGGTGTCTTTCCAGTACTTCTGTTTACTGAACTGTTGTATGGAAACTCTGCTTGTGCCAACATCAAATCCCAATTGCCTAGTGTGTCTCCAACTAAACATCTCAACAAATTACCCAAACTTATGTTTACAACTTATGTTTGTCCAGCAGTCTATGGGTTAAATGTAGAACTAAATTTCAACTCAGTGTTCAATTTCTTCCAAAGTGTTCTCCAAAAATAGCTTACAAACCTAATGTCTCTGTCAAAGATGATACTCCTCGGTAATCCATGCAATCTAACAATCTCCTTAAAGAAAATATTTTCTATGTGTACTGCATTTGATGTTTTTCTACATGGTATAAAATGTGTCATCTTGGAAAATCTATCCACAATTAACAAATATAGAATCATTATCTCTTGCTGTCCTCGAAAGTCCAAGAACAAAATCCATGCTTATATCACCCCAAGGTTTATCAGGAACAAATATTGGTGTATACAAACCAGTATTTTGACTCACTCCCTTTGCAACTTGACAAACTCCACAATTTCTCACAAATTTCTGAACATCCTTATACAACTGAGGCCAAAAGTACCTCTCCTTCAGCAAACTCAATGTTTTATCAATGCCAAAGTGTCCAGCCAATCCACTACTATATTTCTCCTTTATCATAATAGTTCTCATTGTTCCTCTCACTATACATGACTGAATACCTTTAAACAAGATGTCTTCCTAAATGAAATAGTCTTCATACTTACTTGATTGATTTGTATTAGGTGCTCTGCACATTCTCCACTACTCTGAAAAATCAGGGTCACTTTCATACAAATTCTTCATGTCATCAAAACCAAGAACTTCAATTCTCATTTCAGTCAACAGAGATCTTCTTCTACTCAATGCATTAGCAACTCTATTAGAAACTCCACTCTTATGCTTAGTCATAAATGTAAAGCTCTGCAAATACTCTACCCATTTCATATGTCTCTGATTCAACTTATTTTGACTACCCAAATATTGTAAAGCCTTATGATCAGTATACAACACAAATTCATTTGGCATCAAGTAATGC
>MU227582.1:1566174-1578085 GCA_018584345.1 Thuja plicata | reverse complement strand
AATTTGGCATACTTTCAGGATGGAGATCTTGTTTAATCTTTGGAAAGATAGAAATGTTGTTATTTTTTCTCACAGCTCTCTTGATACAAATGTTGCTATGTTTAACAAAGCTTGTATATGTAATAATATTATTATGTAGATTCAAGTGCAAGCCAATAAAGTGGCTCTGGAAGTGGCTCACCTGCAGGAGCTTCTCAATCATTGGGGCAATGCTCCCTGCACTGTTGCTCGGGTTCCTTCGGATGCTCTTTCTGCTGAGGGCACACCTCCCAGAGACCGACGCCATGGGCACAGCTCCTCTGCATGCCGCTCTCATATGCCGCGGTCCCAGCCCCCCCGCCACCACTCTTCGAGAGGTGGCGGGGATGGATGGCGGCGCCGCTCATCTTCTCCACCTCCTTGGCAGTCTAGGTGGGCGCAGGCTTCGGCGCATTTTGCCCCTCCTGGTGCTCCTGCTATTTCTGGTGCTCGCTGTGGTTTGGATTGGCCTCCTGCCAACTCTTCCAAGTTTCCCCGTTTGGCTCTTGCTATCTCCCCACTCCGAGCGGATGAAGAAAAAGAAAAAGAAAATATTGATGAAGCTGGTTGGGTGATTCCCAACTGTCCTACCAATCCCACTAAGAAGTGGGGACCGGATGATCAAGATCCTCCGCCTTCTGCCTCTGCTCTTGCTGCCTGAGGGCTTAATGTTTTTTTTTTATGAATAGTTTTCATTTCTGGCTCTGCCGTGTGAACTCTGCGGGGTGATTTCTATATCCCCCAGCCCCTTTTTTGTGAATATGTAACTTTTATATAATTTAATAGAAAAGGAACTATTCATCAAAAAAATTTATCAACAACTTTTCCTCTTTCAATCCCTGCAACATTTGTCTTATATGCATCAAATTCTCTTCTCTAGTCTTACTGAATATTAGAATGTCATCCAAATATACAATCACACACTTGTTCAATAATTTCTTCAGAACTTCATTCATCAGCCTCATAAATATACTTGGTGCATTAGTTAAACCAAAGGGCATAACCAACCACTCATAGAAACCTTCTTTTGTCTTAAAAGTAGTTTTCCAATCATCTCCTTCTCTGATTTTGATCTGATGATATCCACTTTTCAAATCTATTTTGGTAAAATAGTTTTCTCCACATAAAAAATCCATTATGTCATTTATTTCTGGTATAGGAAACCTATACTTTACTGTGATCTTGTTAATTGCTCTGGAATTAGTTCACATTCTCCATTCTCCATTCTTCTTAGGTGCCAACACAACTGGTACTACACATCGACTCAAAATTTCTCAGATCAAGCCTTTGTTTAATAATTTATGAACTTGTTGGTTAAGCACTTCATTCTCAGTCGGTGTTAACCGATGTGGTGCCTTATTTGGTAAAAACCTAGGGATCAAATCCATACAATGACTAATATCTCTGATTGGTGGAAAACCATCAAGTACATTATCTGAAATGATTTCTTTGTATTCAGTCATTAACTTCTCAACTTCTATAGGTATGTCATCTTCTGCATTCTTACTTGGTTTGTTAGGAATTAAAGCATAACAAATATCATCTCTTTTCAAGTCCTTAACAAACTATCTACCTTCCATCAGACAAACTTTCACAGATGTACATAACTCATCAACAGATTCTTCAATCAAAGGTAACAAAATTTGCTTCTTACCATCAACCCAAATAGAATATATATTCAACCTTCCATCATGTATAGCATGTCTATCATATTGCCAAGGTCTACCCAATAAAATATGACAACAATCCATTGGCATAATATCACACGACACCTTATCGTAGTACTTTCCAATTTTTAGATTCACAAGACATTACTCACTCACCATTAGTGTATGCTCATCCTTGATCCATGACATCTTGTAGGGTTTTGGATGTTTCATCCTCTCCAACTGTAACTTTGTAACCATTTTCTTATATGCTATATTCTCCAAGCTTCCACTATCAACAATCACTTTCCAAACTTTGTTTGCAACTCTACATCTAGTCTTGAACAAACTTTTCCTAATTGGATCTCGCTTATCTTTCTCACTCCATAGTATCCTTCAGATCATGATCTATTACTTTCAGGTTCATTGGATGGTTCCTCTTCGATCAATGCATTTCTGCTACTGTTACCACCTCTCTTTCTTGCATGTCTACATTCAAAAGATTTGTCCTTCACCATAATTGTAACAAGTTACTTGGAACCCTCTTCTGCTATTTCCACCTCTGGAATAATTGCCTCTTCCTCGGTATGAATTTCCACCTTTCCATTCAATCTTTCCTTTATCTTGAGATGTGTCTAAAATTGACTTGTCTAGTTCAGATCTATTGTTTTCACCATGAGATCTACCTCTTCCATTAAGGAATCGACCACCTCTACCTCTTTGTCCTTGTTCATATCTTATGTTCAACTTCTCTTCAACTTTTAGGGAAAATTGATATGCCTCTTCAATACCTTCCATTTTGACCAAACTGATCTCATCTTGTATGGAACTTCTCAAACCATTTAGATATCTTACAATTCTTTCTACTTCATCTTCAGCATTTCCATATCTAATGTCTAATCTATAGAATTCCTCAGTGTATTCTTTGACTGATTTGTCCTTCTATTTCAAAATTTGCATTTGTCAGATTAGGTTAATCTGATATACACAAGGTAGAAATTTGCCTTTCAATTTGTTAACCATTTTATCCCATACCTTGATTTTGTCTTTTCCTTTCTTATTTTTATCCAATTGTAGATGTTCCCACAATAAGGATGCATGACCTTGTTGACGGGGCTTTGCTGATCGGGTCCGTCAACAATCATAAGTTGTCACCGGGTTCCAGAGAAATCGGCCAACTCCGCCTGCAAAGGTTGTCCGGGGAAATAAAATTCTCTGGTCCTTCAAGCACCTGGGTGTCGGGTCACGACGGTGCGGGGCTCGGTTGGGAGAGGTGACTGTTTTCAAGGGGGATAGCTGGTTACTTCAACTCGTTCTCCTAGAGATACAATACGGTGAGGGTTTCCCGAAGTACTTTACACTTAGCAAATAAAACGAAAAAGATCCTGCAGGGTTAGAACATTTCATCTAACTACAGTCATGCTAAAATATCCGGAACATCAACAATACTCTGAAAGACTACACTAAATACCGAAGAAATACACAACCATCAGTTAGTATTTTATCAGTAGCGAGATAAAGAGTTCGTTAATCTACTTTAGCCCATTCAAAGCAAAGGACATACAGAACATTAAAACATGAAATACCGTTAACTCAGAAGTAGAGATGCTAACAACATCATTGCTATGAATCTTTCCTTCTTCGTTAATATTCTTCCAGCAATCACTGGTGCGTGATACAATAATGGCCCCAAGGGAGCATTCAACTACCAAGAACAAGACAAAGGAGCATTGAGCTCTGCAACTAAAAGGAACTGCTTTGCTATTTTTTATGGACAACAAAATCATCAATTTCACCGACCCGTGGAAATGGGCTGATTTTCCTATTTATACAACTCTTTAACCCTAACCCTATTTTACTGCATTTCAACAAAATACAATATCTGGGGGCCGGTACTACTTGCGCCACCCTACAAAAGACCTAGAGATAGAATAGGTCCATCATGTCAGAAGAATAAGATAAGAATATACATTGGAAGAATCAGTCTCGGGAAGAGAGCCAGAGAGGAGAAGGAAGAAAGAAAGTCCCCCGGGTACCGAGGCTACATGCCTCATAAATGGGAAATGGGGCGCCCTGTCTCCAATGTGCCACGTGTACCTTCAAATAGCACCTCAAGAAGATCACCCTTTCAGAAATCAACCACCGAGCCAATACCTCTTAATGCGCCCAACTACCTTCAGACAGTCTTTATTAACCGCTTCTGAAAATGACCGGTCGGCCTCGGGGACCGGGACATAGGTCATTTCAAAGAATATAAAATTTTGGATCTAGGACTCCGGGATCCAGGAACTTACGTCCCCAAAAGAATAATGAATACTGAATGCTCAAATTTCTCCAGCCCCCGGAGAAAACTCAAGGCTGTTTATTATCGCCAAAGGCCTGAAGCAGGCGGAAAATGCCATCCTCATCAATCTTCTTTAGGCTAGCCCTTCGGTATCTGGCCATTTCAACATGTTCCCCTAGGTCTGAAAAATTACTTCTGAACTCATCTGCCATTTTTGCGGCGTCATGGCCTTTAAGTACCATCTCGGTCAATTTGATCATCTTGGCTCCGTCCACTCCCTCTGGGGATTGATACCGGGAGTTCATCATTTCATCAAAACCTCCCAAAACTGACTCTTCAGGAGTATAAGTATCAGTGCTAAAGGGATCCATCCCGGAAGCCTTTGTTACAAAAGATTTACATAAATTAAAAGAATATTTTACTTTGTTTACCTTTTCCTGCAAGGACTCTACCAGTTGCCTGGTTACCTCCAATGTGAGGTCCAGTCTGGAGTGCTGAGTCCTTACGAAATCAAATGATTCCTCACGTAGAATTCTGGATTCAGAAATTATATCTTCTCCCAGTATGAGGAGTTCTTCGAGCTCCACCTTCCACGCCTGGTAATTCTTGGTATCACTCTCCCACTACTCAATCAACGCTTCTGCCTGGAGAATAACCTGCCGGGCCGTATATACGTCTGGGAGAGTGGATACTAGAAAACACCGGGTGTTTTCTATCTATGCAGTGACCCATTCATCTACTGCTTGGGCCTTTTTTTTCATTACACACAGGGAATCTATGTCGATCTGCGATAATTCTTCTGATGTTGAGGCCTGTGGAGGGGCGGCGCTGATTGGTCTGGCCAGCTCGGTTAGCAACCCAATAAGGTTGGCATTCTTCTCCTTTTATCCCTTGAGCCTCTAGGCCTCTTTCTCATATCGGGCCTTCACTGCCCTTGCTACTTCCTTTAGTAGGTCTACTTCACCCTGCTTTCCTCTTTTTCCCAAGTGTACCTCTGCGATGTTGTAATCTATGGGGTCTGCAGTAGCTTCATCGGCATCTAGGGGAGGCGTTGCCACTACTGCAAATTTTTCTCTGCTCGGCCCAGTTCGTAATGTGTGAACTGTCTGGGCCTTCTTTGCCTTTGGCGGGGCCTGAGCCAAGGCCATCATTTCGGCCAAGGAGATGGGGACTTCCAGAGCGGACTGGGCCTTTCTCTTCTTGCTTTCCACCAGCCACGGAGGTGGGAGAGGTGGCCTTCTTGCAAGAGCCTGCTCTTCTTGTTCTCTCCCAGTGTCTGGTGGTGGTTTCTCTTTTTTGACATGTATTCCCTCCATTTCCTTTTCTGCCAGCACCTCTTCTACTGCAACATCTTCAATTTCTATGTCCTCAGCCTGGTCCCGGATGTCAATGGGTGAGTCTGGACCTTGATCGGCTTCTTCGAGGATTACCTCTTCAAGTTTCTCTTCTTCTTCTTCATCCGTTGGCAGTAGGGGAGGTATCGGGCCGAGGTTTAAAGTTTGGGCCGCTGTAATTATCTGCCTGAAGGTCACCCCCGGGAGTGGCGCTTGGAACACGGCGGCTGGGGTTACGGTTGCTCCTGAAAATCCGGGTTTGAGTTCTACAGCCGATGCCTTTTGTTCAATTATTTTCTATTGGTCCACTCCCAGACCTTGTGCTGCTTGAGCCCCGGAGACAATCTCCGGTCTTTACTCTTCTGTTTGCTACTCTTCTTGTTCCGCAGCTTCTTCCTCCAAGTCCCGGAGGTCCACAGCCTCTTCTCCTTTCTCTAGGACTTCTGTCCCTGCTTGTGCGTCGCCTCCTTGGAGATTCCCAAACTTATCAGCTGCAAATAAATTGAACTCTTCCTCTGGAGGGGGACTGGTTGGGTCCTCTGTTTGCTTTGCCTCTTTCTCCAGCTCCGGGGAACTGGAAGAGAGGATCTCCACCTCTTTGGGGAGGGATGCCCTTGGCGCCGGTTCTGCCTTGGGCTGTTTGATGTGCTTTCTTTTCCTCTGGGTGATTAGAGGCGGTCCCACATCGGCAATTGCTGCTGCCTCCGTGGGATCAACCCTGGTCGCCTTCATCATTAGGGCTGCCAGCGACGGGGAGGAAGGGGGACGAATTGGTCCGGACATAAGCGGAGGAGTGGCCAGCTTTGTCAATAGTTGCTCCCTCATCTGTTGGGAGGCCGCCACAGATTGCTGAATCTATTCTTGTATGGGAGTCCGCTGCATGGAGGGGGTTAGAGATATCCCCTTTCCTTTGGCTGCACCTTGTGCAGAGGTCCCAGCTTTTGAAAATGTCCCGGCCCCCAGAGTTAATCTTAATGCTGGCTGTGGCGTTGCTTTTGGTACTGCTCGAGGAGCTAAGCGTGCACTCCCAGGGCACACCCTTTTGAAATATGCATGACTTCGCTCGACAATTGCCCAAGTGAAGTCCTCGATTGTGTGATCTTCTTGGGCGGCCCAATTTATCGCGGGCAGCGCCATCTTGTCGATCCCCTTTTCTTTGTACTGGGGGTCTGTGGTGGGGGTGTCATCAAAGAAGCCCGCCAGGAACCTCCGGAGCTTTAGCTCCTGCATCATTCTAACCATCATTCTGTCATAATGCCGGCTGTGCACATCCACGTCATCCTGGCGATTGGCCCAGAAGTCTTCCATGTGTGCTTGGTGGGGCTCCGAAGCCCGGGGTAGTGCAGTTGCAATTCGGCCATGCGGATCAAAGCTTTTCTGCGCTAGATAAAACTCCTACAAGTTATAACATTTAAGCTCGTTGTCTACCTCCTTAGCGGTGGCCAGACTGTAGGTATAGTTCCCACAAGAGATTGGGAACGCAACATTGGGGACCTTCTTGAGGGCCAAGAAGGCATGCAGCTCCATCATTTGTCTACAATACTCCAACAGCACGATCTTGTCCCCGCAATGCCTGGGTAACAAGTAGGGTTTTTCAGAGAAGCCGGCGACCCTAATGTAGGTATGCTACTAAAATTGGATGCAGTAGTGCCCATAACTACTAACCAATTTCATCGCCTCAGTAGACAGGAAGTATCCGGCATCTCGGGTGGGCGTAAGTAGATGGTAGTAAATGAAACAGTCATTTACTCGACAGTAACTGGGGAAGCTGGCTTCCCATTGGATCTATGGGAAATGGTCCCACGGTGGCTTTTGTCCCGGGCCAAATCTGAGGACGCCATCTGTGAGTAGGCCGTTGGAGTGGGGCCTCTACTGGACCAAGGCCCAGAAAACATAAGAAGTCATGTAGAACTTCTTATTCTCGTTTAGCTGCCGGAACTGGAAGTCGGTGTGGTTGGAAATAATGGTTGCCCAGTCGAAGAACTCTCCCTTAGTGGAGATGCCCAATAGGAAATAGTACATCCACTTTGTAAATTCTTGGGCGGAGGGTTGCCCAAATACCCGGGCCAATGCTATCATCCCCATCTGGATGCTCTCCTTGAATTCAGAGCGGGGGATATCAATCTTCATTCTCTTGGGGTCCCTCTTTGGGACTTTTAGCCAGTTGGCATTTATATACACCTGGGCCGCATCCTTCAATTCGGCGAATTGTTTCAAGGAATCTGACCACCGTGGCCCGATCAAATTGTGGGATGCCCAAGCCTTCTTGGAAAGTGACTAGGTCCAGGGACACCAGTGGAGTGGGGAACCCCGTGGGTTCAGCGGCTGCAAGCATGACAGCCCGGACCGAAGAATTGTAGTTGCTGCTAGTGCTAGAATAAGCTCCGAAGACTGCATGGAGCATGGGAAACAAGCTGCCCAGAGGATCCCAGAACCTCTGATGTTTATTGCAAGTGGGTCTCTAGCCTGTCGCTGGATGTGCATTATCTTTACTAGGGCCTACATTTTCGCCCAAGTCCCGACATTGGCATCGGTCATCAGCTTCACCTTGCACTCAATCTTTGAGCCCACGATCTCATTGTCCTGTACAAATTTCATTGTGAGGGGCAGCTTTGCCAGGGCCTTTTCCATTTTTGACTTTGACACTACCCTGTTCTCAGTTGTAGTTGGTAATTCTGGGCTTCCGGGAGGAGAAGATGCAGATGCTTCAGACATGGTTACAAATTGAAGTCCAGACCTGCGAGACAAATCGACCGTCAGAATATTTTTTATTAAAATGAAATGATTACTCCAGGATCTAGAGTTCTTACCACCGCGCCGTTTGCTTTTCCTGATAAGTTAATTTTTTGCAAAGATATTCGAAAAGCAAAAAGCAAAAATATATCTCTTAACTTAGACTTTTATCATATCTCCGGGTCCTGGAAACTTTACCATGCTTTGATGGAGACTCAGGGTGGGGGTGGTAAAAGGGGCCCAAGGTCCGGAGGAGCAACCGTTAACGAAATTGAATGAACGAGCAAGTGGTTGAGCCTTCGTGGATGCCACGTGGGAAGGCATTAATTAGATGTGATGGCACTAACGGCGGCGCTGATTGGCCGAACGCGCGAAAAGTAAAAGCCACTTGGCTGGATGTGATTGCGCGCATGGGAAATAAATGAGGCTGATAGCCTTGATGGAGGAGAGAGAAAACTACCTATTTAAAACCGGCCACGAGCCGAGTTTCAAACAAGTGGTTTTCTGCCTCGAAACATACTTAAAGGAAGAAAATAGAAGCAAATGCGACTCGACCAGCTCTTTGAGCCACCTAGAAGGATACACACAGAGCTGAGGGATATATACACGGAAGGGAGGAAATATACAGGGGATATTTATAGGAACACACACATATATACACGAATATACACACGGGGGTGACTTCCGCAGGGAAACCAGACAACGCAAAATAGGTATATACAACTACCTGCACCATATACATGCTATTTACAAACTATTTACATACTATTTACAGGTTATTTACTTCTGCACAGAAGGCGGACAACCTTCTAGCAGAGCCGACCCACCAACGGGTGGCAAAACCAGAGGACAAAGACAAAACACGACAAAAACAAAGCCGAAAAGAAAACAAAACAAGCAAACCCAAAGAGAAACCAGGAAAACAAAAGCAAAACAGAGAGGGAAGAAGAGGAACCAACCTGAAAATGCCAAAGGCGAAGGAAGGGAAAGATTACTAGGAGAAATCTGCAACAGCTTGAATCCTCAGACAGTCAAGATCACTACCATGAAACACTAGCGTGCGCCTGAGAACAGTAGAAGGTGTTAAACTTTGTTTATCACAAATCTCTCTATAACTGCTCTGCTAATCGCTTTGAAATCGCTCTATTTCGCTCTAAGTGCTCGAAGGTTTTAATCATGGTAAATGTGAAAATGACAGGTAAGTCCTATTTATACCCACGGTAAAAGCAATCCTCCTCCTTCCGGAGACTTTTAGGTTAGACAAAACCTCCGGACTCCGGGCCCGGGGATTACTTACGATGATATCCCTAAGACTTAAGAACATCGTAGAAAAGAATCCCGGAGTCCAGAGTCTGGCTTCCCAACAACAGACAACCTCCAGGATCCAGGATCCCAGAGGGGAAAACCAAACCAAGAAAACAACACACACCGGGGGAAGACAAACCCCGGAGAAAGGAAAGAAAAGAAAGGAAAAGAAAGACAACGCGAAAGTCGTAGCAAAAAGCAAAACAAAAGAAAAGAAAAAAAAAGAGGGACCCAACATTTTGCACACAAAATGTAGGGGCGGGGATGCAGGGCATAACAAATGGCGACTATCTGGGACAAATGCCTTAGCGCATTTGAGAACCATAGAATCTCTGGTTAGCACAACTGGAATGAGTCCGCCTCCCGAAGTGTTTGACAGGCCAAGAGCAGCATATCTGAGAGAACCCGACCACGCAGGATTCAGTCCGCAGCCTTTCATCAGTGGTGTCGTGTGTGCTTTGGAAAGAAATCAAGCCGATGACCTCTGGGAGGAATAGAGAAGAGGTACTAATCATGTCGAACCAGTCATCGATTTGCTCGTTTCCCCCGGAGATCAGAGTTTTGTCCCGCTTCCATTGTTATTTCATTTGTTTCCAGGTGGGGGAGGCGGTACTTCTTTCACCATTGAGCCTAAGCTTAGCTAAATTTAAATGGCGGTACTTGTTTCACCTATCCACCCATATTTAAAATTTTGAAGAGGATAAAACTCCGGACCTGGGAAGAATTTTGTTAGATTCTTAGACGTGGGTCAACCGATTAGTACAACCGATCTACCCCCGGCATGTCCAATTACTTATTCCTTATATTATTATTGTTCGCTGATTGCCAGACTCCTGGAGACAACGCTTGATGGAGATTTCTTCCAAAAATGTGTCATGATCTGTAAAACAAACCCAGAGACCGGGCAGATTCCACCGTGCTAAAGATAGATTCCAAAGTTTGCCATGCCGGAGGCATTGCACCAGAGGCCAAGGTTATGTGAAGCATCCCAATTCCTGCAAGACGGAGCAAAATGCTGGGACCACAAGAAAACCAAAAGCAAAAACAAAGACAACCAAAAGGAAAGGGGGACTGCCCCGGAGGACAGCCGACAGGACTATTTACAAGGTAGGGCACCTCGCAGCGAGGTACTCGGGGGGGATATTTACAAGCATAAATTTACATATAGTACAAATTTGGACGAACTTACCCTTATTCGAAGTAGTGTTTGAGAAACTGCCCATTAACAGGCAATGCGACAAGTTCCCCAGTCAAGGTGTTAAGTCGATAATTGTTGGCCCCACATATTTCTGAAATCAAGTACGGTCTGAGCCAGAGTCGTTGGAACTTGGTATGCTTTCCCTTCTTCTCCCGGGCCTTGTCCCACAACAGGACCAAATTCAAGATCTGAAAAGCCTTGTATTGGGCTCTTCTTTTGAACCATCGTTTCACCACTGCTTGATGACACGCGAAATGTTCAAGTGCCACGTCTCGCTGTTCTTCCATTCTCACCAAGTTCAGAAGCTGAACCTCCACAATGTTTTCCCTGTTGTTGAATTCCTGCATAAACTGTAAAACTGGGATTTGTAAGTTAGCTGGGAATACCGGGTTCTGGCCATAAACCAGGTGAAATGGGGATGTCCCTAGGGCGGTCTTGATGCAAATACGATCTGCCCAAAGGATGAATTTCAACTTTTGGTGCCAGTCCCAGGGATTTTGTTCTAGAAAATGTTTGATCACCTCAAGCAGATTCTTGTTCGTTGATTCAGCAATGCCATTCCCCTGGGGGTAATAGTTGCTGGAGAACTTCAATGTGACCTTTCAATTGTAGGTCCATTCGAGTAACTGTGCCAAAGAAAATGCCAGACCATTGTCACATACCAAAGCAAAGGGCATTCCAAACCTTGTGACGATGTTTTCTTCCAAAAACTTGATAACTACGTCCGCCGTGTTGTTTTTGCAAGGTATAGCTTCAGACCACCGAGTGCAGTAAGTAGTCGCAGTAAGGATATATCGGTGGTTGGTAGACAAATTAGGGTTGATTTCCCCAATAAAGTCAAACGCCCACTGGGCGAAGGGTCTAGCTTCATAGACTGGCTGCAGAGGCATGGCCGGGTTACGCTCACGATGTGCTGCAGTCTGACAGGTATGGCATTTTCTAACATGAGCGTAAACGTCTTTGAATACACAGGGCCAATAGTATTCGGCCTGAAGGATTTGGTGGCTAGTGGTGTCAGCTGAGCCATGCCCAGTCCCAAATTGCCCGTGGAATTCATCAATTATTTTCACAGCTTGGTCTCTGTCAATGCACCGGAGGTACACTCCCTCGTAGTTTCGGCAGTAAAGCGTGGAGTTTTTTATCATGAAATGGGCGCTTTTCATCCGCAGGGCACAGCGTTTGTGGGGAGGTAATCCCTCCAAGCATTTGTTATTTAGCAATAAATACACCAAATCGGTATACCATGGATCCTAGGTAATGGACTCTACTGTGTAAGTATGACATTCTATGTGGGGAGTCTCCTCTGCTATTGTTCGACTTAGTCCCTGGCCTCAGACTATTTTCATGGGCTGCATCTCTAAATCGTATTCCTGGAGGATGGCCATCCATTTCC
>MU227582.1:1544369-1566124 GCA_018584345.1 Thuja plicata | reverse complement strand
TGTGTAAGTATGACATTCTATGTGGGGAGTCTCCTCTGCTATTGTTCGACTTAGTCCCTGGCCTCAGACTATTTTCATGGGCTGCATCTCTAAATCGTATTCCTGGAGGATGGCCATCCATTTCCCCTGTCTCTCGCCCAATTCACTTTGCAACAGCAGAGATTTGACAGCCTGGTCCGGGATGATAGCATGCACTTTGCTCCGGAGAATATAATGCCAGAATTTCTTCACGGCGTGAACCAAAGCAAAGGCTTATTTTTCCAATGACGAATACCAGACTTCGGCATTCTTAAAGGGGGAACTCATGAAAGATATCGGTCGTTCTTCCCCTTCAACTTTTTGGGTCAACACTGTCGTGGCAGAATGTGGTGAACCAAACGAGTAAATGTAAAACGGGAGGGAGTAGTCCGGACTAGCCAAGACAGGAGCCTCCGTTATGGTCTGTTTGATCTGGGCGAATGCCCAATTTACTTCAGGACTCCACTCAATTTTGGTATCCTTTTTCATCATTTCATTGAGTGGTTTAACTATCTCTGCAAATCCTGTGATGAATCGTCGCACAAAGTTGATTTTTCCGAAGAAGGATCGCATTTCTTTCTTGCTGCCAGGCATCTGTAAGTTCAGCAATGCTTCAACTCTATCAGGGTCTATGGATATACCCTTCTCAGAGACAATATGCCCTAACAATTTCCCCTTGGTGACCCTGAATATGCACTTCTTGGGGTTGAGGGATATTCCATACCGGCGACATCTCTCACAAATCTGAGCGAGGTGGGCGGGATGATCACGCCTGTCCCAGGAGAAGATGGTCAAATCATCCATGTAGATGATTATGCATCAGTTTACAAGGCCCTCGAATGCGATGTCCATGGCCTTCTAAAATGTAGCCCCGACGTTGATTAGGCCAAAGAGAATTCTTCTATACGCAAACGTTCCCCACTTATTGGTGAACGCCGTTTTCTCTCTATCCTCATACTTGACCATGACCTGATTGTATCCAGAGTATCCATCCAAGAAAGACATCATCTAAGATCCGTTCACTATTTGTAACACCTCGTCCAACGAAGGGAGAGGGTGATTATCTTTCTTGGAGGCCTTGTTCAAATTTTAGAAATCCACGCAAAGGCAGATCTCACCATTCTTCTTTCGCACAGGGACCAAGTTGGCAACCCATGTAGTGTGTCGAATCGGGAAGATAATCTGAGCTGACAGTAGTTTTTCTACCTATTGACGAATCAAAGGCTCTATCAGGGGGTTGACTGGTCTTTGCTTTTGCCGAAAGGGCTTAGCGTCAGGTTTCAGGGGAATGGTATGGGTCATGATGGATGTGTCATATGTCTTTAAGTCTTCATAACCCCAAGCGATCACGTCAATGTATTCTCAGAGAACTACGAGAATCTTCTCCTTTTCCTCAAGAGAGGAGGAGGTACCAATGTGAATGATCTTTTCTTCACCGGGCTGCCCGATGTTAACCTTTTCAAATTTTCCTCCTTCAGGGGAGGATGACACCTTCTCACGGGCTTGAGGGTCCGAGTCGAAGATTCATTCTAAAGAAACCATCCCCTTAGGGATGGTGTTGGTGGGCAAGTCCATGATCCCATCATCTTCACCACCCTGCCCAGTGTCATCGTGATCTCGTTCTTCCACTATCTGATCTTCAAAGATGCCAACGTTCACCATGAAGGCCAAGATATGTTGATCATCCTCAAAAACCTGAAAGTGAGTGACATTATCTGGAATGGAGGGGGTGGGGACCATCTCAACTGAAAATCTCTGGAGTCGTGAGCCGGCCATTGGCTCAAGTGTGCTGGCAGAAATAGCTAGGGCATCCGGAACATAGTTCCGACGTCGGGGAATGAGATCAATGCCGAAGGCATCAAAATCCTCAATAAGGCTCCAAGCCCGGTTGCGGTATGCGGCCAGCCTTTTATCATGACATGTGTATTGACTCCGGACTTGTTTGACAACCAACTCTGAATCACCCAGAGCCCGGAGGTGGGTGATTCCTTTCCTTAGTGCGAATAGGAGTCCAAGGACCAAGGCCTCGTACTCCGTGACATTGTTTATACAGTTAAACTGCAGCCTATAGGAAGTGAGGAAGGACTTCCCCTGCGGGTTGATCAATTCCACCCCGGCCCCACAGCCCTGTTTGGATCGGGACCCATCGAACTTCAGGGTCCACAAATCCTTGTTTGTAATCTGGGGTTGGGGACGGGAAGTTTCCTTTGGATTATTGTTGGGGGACTTGGGGATTTTCTCCCGGGCTACCGGCGTGACAGCAGGTTTTATCTCCGGAGGAGTTTGGACTCGGGTACTGGGTCCGGGAGAATCAGTTGCGTCTTCATTCCGGAAGGCATTAAGTTTCCGGTTAGTGATTGAGAGGCATGGTTCACACTCAAATTCTGAATGTTTTTGGTAGTGTACTCAGCACCAAGTGCCGCACAGGAGTGTGGCAGGGATTGCCTTAGTGCCTTGAGAGTTGACTTCAGTTTTCACCTTTTCTTCTAAGTCTTGGGCTCTTTGTAGTACGACGGGATCTTCTCCGGCGATGAAATTGAATGTTAAAATTTCAAGAGGGAGGTATACCCCCGGAGAAACCTCGGAGAAAAAGACTTCATTGACCTTCCCAACCTCGGTAAGGGCCTTTTTCATCCGGGGTTCACTTTCAACCCGGATCTTGTTTGATTCTCCTTCCCACGAAAGCCATAAGTGGGTGAAGTCGGTCGAAAATTATCCGTTTAAGGACTTAGACCAATTCTGACTTAGTAACATCCCATAAGTCTCTAGGATATCCACCACTTGGATGTCAATGATGCTGGCTATCCTGGGGTCCTGGATAAGGTGTATCCGGACGTTCTTCAATTCTCCCACCATTTTTACAGCAGTCTTATCCAGCTGGATTACCGCGCCATTCGATGGGGTGGGGTGGAGTCTGAGCTTCTGACAAATGGTTAGGGGCATGATATTACCCGAAGCTCCAGAATCTACTAGGTGGTTGTGTATATTTTTTCCATAAATGTTCAAGCCTAGTAGGAAGGGGGGATCTTCATTATTTCCCCAGAAGATAGCCGTGTTAGCATCTTCAAAGGAGACGGTCTTGGGTGGGCGGCTGATGGTTTCTGGGTTCCCTAAGAGCTTCAGAAGAGACTTCTTCTACTCAGGACAATTTAGAAAAACCTCCATTAAGGTCATAGAGGTGGTGGTCTGTTCTAACGCCTTCGTGATATCAAACCTCCCTCCCGAGAACGGGTGACTTTCCTCTGAGAGGTCTTTCGCTTGGTTAGGGCTAGGACCTTTTGGAGGGATGGGTCGGTCAGTTGTGTTTTTCCAGGGAGGAGGGGGATCTTTGGTAGGAGGTACGGGCATGTAAGCTGGTCCTTTACCAGCCTGACTCCGAGTATTGTATGGAGTCCATAGGTTGGTAAAGGTGTTGGCCTCGAAGGGCGGAATGGATTCATCAAAGAATCCCGGTAGTTCAGATTCTTCCTCATCTTCCCCGGAGGTGCCGAAGAAGATGGTGTCACAAGTGAAGGCACTGTGGGTTTGCTCTTGGACAGGGGGTTCTGGGGGAGCGGTATCATGCGATTGCTGCCTGTCCAGCTGAGAGATCATTATGACTTTCTCCAAAGTGGCACAATTTACCTCATTGTGCGAACCTATTTCGTGCAGTCTATACCTGTTAGTCATGGGCTGGAAGTCTATGACTGGTGTAAAATGGGATGGTCCAGCGCCATTTTGGTTGGTGTTTTGGTTTGGAGGTGGGCCTCCGGTGTTAGCATTATTGTTCCACTACTGATTGGGCCTAGGCCTGTTGTTAAAGTTTCTTCCTCTGGAATTATTGTTTCGTTGGCCGGAGAAGATATTTTCCCTCTGGGAATTTGAATTCTGGGATGCGTAGGATCCCGCCTTTAGTTGACCCATGTCCATAGTCAGAGTGGACAGCATTCGCCAGAGGGATTCGACCTCGGCGGTCAGCTGGGTGTTAGGGTCACAGTGGGATTGTTGAGATGGTTGTTGGCTTCCCGGGAAGGCAGCAGTATTAGTCAGAGTTGAGGGCGGCAATCCTCCAGTCGCAGATGACTGGAAGAAAGGAACTTCGGAGGATTGTGTCTGAATCTGTTGTGTCTGCTGAGGTTGATTCCATGGGAAGACTTCCAGACTCGAAGTTATCTGGGTCTGGGCTGGGTAAACATATCGTGCCTGTTGGTCTGTCAAAGGTGGCAAAGGATTCACCGCCATCGAGGGGGCACCCATTGCCAGATTGGGGTTGTATCCCCTAGCATACGTGGTTCCGCCGGGGATCATGTTGAAAGGTGCGCTCTGTCCAATCCCGCCCGGAGATTTGTTGAGGCCACGGGATAGTTCTAGGGCTAGGTTGTAAACTTTTGCCAATGTATCCCGGTCACCCGGGGCGGTTGTTCTCCAGAGGAGAGTGGCAACGAAAGGGTCCATCACGTTAAGATAGGTCTGTATAGTGATTTCTGGCGATGGGACAAAAGGGCCTGTGCACCTCTTCAGGGCACGCTGGAACCTGTGGTTAAATACTGCAAGGGGTTCATTGGGTTCCTTCCTGATGGAGATGAACTGGCTATTGGACCAACCTGGGTCCACATGTACACGGAAGGCAGCCAAGAAGGCGTCCTCCATATCCTACCAAGTTTTTATGGAGTTTGCGGGAAGGTTTAAGTACCAGTTCAACTCGCTTTGTCCTAGGGACAAGGGAAACATGCGGGTCACAACATCTTCATGCTGGATCCGGTGTCGGTTCATGGCATCCTTGTACGCCTGTAGGTATTCTTCTATGGTCTGTGACCCTAAGTGCTCATATCACGGGTAGATCTTCTCCGGGTGGGAGGGTAAGTCATTGATTGCACCCAGAAAAGTGCCCATTGGGGACCTAGTGTTTCCGAAATATGCAGCCATTGGGGGAATTCTAAGTTGAACAGTTTGGGTATTGGTTCTCGGGACCGTCTGGGGAGTTTGAGTATTCAAGGGTATGGTAGACCCCCAGACTACAATGGCTGGTAGGACTTTCGATGTCTACTTCTTTCGAGCAGGAGGCTCGAGTTCGACAAACCTTCCAGGATTGGGAGCAGACCTAAGGACTCTTTCAAATTTAGCCGGGGAAAAGGACCCAATCCCACTAAAGGCTTGTCTCCTAAAAATACAACTCGGGGAACCCTCAAGAGGTGTAAAATCGAGATCTCTGGGAGGGGACGAGTTCAGGCCCTCCTTCTAGCACCAGTTTCTGTTGACGGGGTTTTGCTGACCGGGTCCGCCAACAGTCATAAGTTGTCACCGGGTTCCGGAGAAATCGGCCAACTCCGCCTGCAAAGGTTGTCCGGGGAAATAAAATTCTCTGGGCCTTCAAGCACCTGGGTGTCGGGTCATGATGGTGCGGGGCTTGGTTGGGAGAGGTGACTATTTTCGAGGGGGATAGCTGGTTACTTCAACTCGTTCTCCCGGAGATACAATATGGTGAGGGTTTCTCAGAGTACTCTACCCTTAGAAAATAAAATGAAAAAGATCCTACAGGGTTAGAACGTTTCATCTAACTACAGTCATGCTAAAATATTTGGAACATCAACAATACTCTGAAAGACCACTAAATACCGAAGAAATACACAACCATCAGTTAGTATTTTATCAGTAGCGAGATAAAGAGGTCGTTAATCTACTTTAACACATTCAGAGCAAAGGACATACAGAACATTAAAATATGAAATATCATTAACTCAGAAGCAGAGACGCTAACAACATCATTGCTATGAATCTTTCCTTCTTCATTAATATTCTTCCAGCAATCACTGGTGCGTGATACAATAATGGCCCCAAGGGAGCATTCAACTACCAAGAACAAGACAAAGGAGCATTGAGCTCTGCAACTAAAAGGAACTGCTTTGCTATTTCTTATGGACAACAAAATCATTAATTTCTCTGACCCGTAGAAATGGGCCGATTTGCCTATTTATACAACTCTTTAACCCTAACCCTATTTTACTGCATTTTAATAAAATACAATATTTGGAGTCCGGTACTACCTGCGCCACCCTACAAAAGACCTAGAGACAGAATAGGTCTGTCATATCAGAAGAATAAGATAAGAATATACATTGGAAGAATCGGTCTCGGGAAGAGAGCCAGATAGGAGAAGGAAGAAAGAAAGTCCCCCAGGTACCGACGCTACATGCCTCATAAATGGGAAATGCGGCACCCTGTCTCCAATGTGCCAGGTGTACCTTTGAATGGTGCCTCGAGAAGATCACCCTGTCAGAAATCAACCACCGAGCCAATACCTCTTAATGCACCCAACTACCTTCTGATAGTCTTTATTAACCACTTCTGAAAGCGACCGGTCGGCCTCGGGGACCGGGATACAGATCACTTTAAAGAATATAAAATTTTGGATCCGGGACTCCGGGATCCAGGAACTTACGTCCCAAAAAGAATAACAAATACTGAATGCTCAAATTTCTCCAGCCCCCGGAGAAAACTCAAGGCTATTTATTATCGCCAAAGGCCTGACGGAGGCAGAAAATGCCATCCTCATCAATCTTCTTTAGGTTGGCCCTTCAGTAGCTGGCCATTTCAACATGTTCCCCTAGGTTCGGAACATTACTTCTGAACTCATCTGCCATTTTTGCGGCGTCATGGCCTTTAAGTACCATCTCGATCAATTTGATCATCTTGGCTCCGTCCACTCCCTCTGGGGATTGATATCAAGAGTTCATCATTTCATCAAAACCTCCCAAAACTGACTCTTCGGGAGTATAAGTATCGGTGCTAAAGGGATCCATCCCGGAAGCCTTCGTTACAAAAGATTTACATAATTTAAAAGAATATTTTACTTTGTTTACCTTTTCCTGTAAGGACTCTACCAGTTGCCTGGTTACCTCCAATGTGAGGTCCAGTCCAGAGTGCTGAGTCCTTACAAAATCAAATGATTCCTCACCCAGAATTCCAGATTCAGAAATTATATCTTCTCCCAGCGTGAGGAGTTCTTCGAGCTCCACCTTCCACGCCTGGTAATTCTCAGTATCACTCTCCCACTGCTTAATCAGCGCTTCTGCCTGGAGAATAACCTGTCAGGCCGTATATGGGTCTGGGAGAGTGGATACTAGGAAACACCGGGTGTTTCCTATCTATGCAATGACCCATTCATCTACTGCTTGGGCCTTCTTTTTCATTACACACAGGGAATCTATGTCGCTCTATGATAATTCTTTTGATGTTGAGGCCTGTGGAGGGGCGGCGCTGATTGGTCTGGCCAGCTCAGTTAGCAACCCAATAAGGTTGGCATTCTTCTCCTTTTCTGCCTTGAGCCTCTGGGCCTCTTTCTCATATCGGGCCTTCACTGCCCTTGCTGCTTCCTTTAGCAGGTCTACTTCGCCCTGCTTTCCTCTTTTGCCCAAGTGTACCTCTGTGATGTAATCTACGGGGTCTGTAGTCGCTTCATCAGCATCTGGGGGAGGCATCGCCACTAGTGCAACTATTTCTCCACCCAGCCCAATTCGCAATGTGTGAACTGTCTGGGCCTTCTTTGCCTTCGGCGGGGCCTGAGCCAAGGCCATCATTTCAGCCAAGGAGATGGGGACTGCCAGAGCGGACTGGGCCTTTCTCTTCTTGCTTTCCACCAGCCACGGAGGTGGGAGAGGTGGCCTTCCTGCCAGAGTCAGCTCTTCTTGTTCTCTCTCAGTGTCTGGTGGTGGTTTCTCCTTTTCGACATGTATTCCCTCCGTTTCCTTTTCTGTCGGCACCTCTTCTGCTGCAACATCTTCAATTTCTATGTCCTCAGCCTGGTCCCAGATGTCAATGGGTGAGTCTGGACCTTGATCAGCTTCTTCAAGGATTACATCTTTAAGTTGCTCTTCTTCTTCTTCATCCATTGGCAGTAGGGGAGGTATCAGGCTGAGGTCTAAAGTTTGGGCCGCTGTAATTATCTGCCCGAAGGTCGCCCTGGGAGTGGCGCTTGGAACACGGTGGCTGGGGTTACGGTTGCTCCCAAAGATTTGGGTCTGGGTTCTCTAGCCGATGCCTTTTGTTCAATTATTTCTTGTTGGTCCACTCCCGGACCTTGTGTTGCCTGAGCCCCAGAGACAATCTCTGGTATTTGCTCTTCTCTTTGCTGCTCTTCTTGTTTTGCAGCTTCTTCCTCCAAGTCCCAGAGGTCCACAGCCTCTTCTCCTTTCTCCGAGACTTCCGTCCCTGCTTGTGCATTGCCTCCTTGGAGATTCCCAAAACTATTAGCTGCAAATAAATCAAACTCTTCCTCTGGAGGGGCACTGGCTGGGTCCTCTATTTGCTTTGCCTCTTTCTCCAGCTCTGGGGAACTGGAAGAGAGGATCTCCACCTCTTTGGGGAGGGATGCCCTTGGCGCCGATTCTTCCTTTGGCTGTTTGATGTGCTTTCTTCTCCTCCAGGTGATTAGAGGTGGTCCCGCATCGGCAATTGCTGCTGCCTCCGTGGGATCAACCCCGGTCGCCTTCATCATTAGGGCTACCAGTGACGGGGAGGAAGGGGGACGAATTGGTCTGGACATAAGTGGGGGAGTGGCCAGCTTTGTCAATAGTTGCTCCCTCATCTGTTGGGAGGCTGCCACAGATTGTTGAATCTGTTCTTGTATGGGAGTCCGCTGCATGGAGGGGGTTAGAGCTATCCCCTTTCCTTTGGCTATGCCTTGTGTAGAAGTCCTGGCTTGTGAAGATGTCCCGGCCCCCAGAGTTAATCTTAATGCCGGCTGTGGCGTTGCTTTTGGTGCCAGTCAAGGAGCTAGGCGCGCACTCCCGGGGCACACCCTTTTGAAATATGCATGACTTCGCTCGACAAGTGCCCGAGTGAAGTCCTCAATTGTGTGATCTTCTTGGGCGGCCTAATTTATCGCGGGCAGCGCCATCTTGTCGATCCCCTTTTCTTTGTACTGGGGGTCTGTGGTGGGGGTGTCATCAGAGAAGCCCACCGGGAACCTCCAGAGCTTTAGCTCCTGCATCATTCCAGCTGTCATTCTATCATAATGCTGACTGCGCACATCCACATCATCCTGGCGATCAGCCCAGAAGTCTTCCATGTGTGCTTGGTGGGGCTCCGAAGCCCGGGGTAGTGTAGTTGCAATTTGGCCATGTGGATCAAATCTCTTCTGCGCCAGATAAAACTCCTACAAGTTATAACATTTAAGCTCGTTGTCTGCCTCCTTGGCGGCGGCCAGACTGTAGGTATAGTTCCCACAAGAGATTGGGAATGCAACATTGGGGACCTTCTTGAGGGCCAAGAAGGCATGCAGCTCCATCATTTGTCTGCAATACTCCAGCAGCATGATCTTGTCCCTGCAATGCCTGGGCAACAATTAGGGTTTCCTGGAGAAGCCGGCGACCCTAATGTAGGTATGCTGCTGGAATTGGATATAGTAGTGCCCATAAATACTAACCAATTTCATCGCCTTGGTAGACAGGCGGTATCCGACATCCCGGGTGGGCGTAAGTAGATGGTAGTAAATGAAACAGTCGTTTACTCGGCAGTAACTGGGGAAGCTGGCTTCCCATTGGATCTGTGGGAAATGGTCCCACGGTGCCTTTTGTCCCAGGCCAAATCTGAGGATGCCATCTGTGATTAGGTCGTTGGAGTGGGGCCTCTGCTGGGCCAAGGCCCAGAAAACATAAGAAGTCATGTATAACTTCTTATTCTCATTCAGCTGCCAGAACTGGGAGTCGATGTGGTTGGAAATAATGGTTGCCCAGTCGAAGAACTCTCCCTTAGTGGAGATGCCCAATAGAAAATAGTACATCCACTTTGTAAATTCTTGGGCGGAGGGTTGCCCAAATACCCGGGCCAATGCTATCATCCCCATCTGGATGCTCTCCTTGAATTCAAAGGCGGGGATATCAATCTTCATTCTCTTGGGGTCCCTCTTCGGGACTTTTAGCCAGTTGGTGTTTATATACACCCGGGCTGCATCCTCTAATTCGGCGAATTTTTTCAAGGCATCTGACCTTGTGACCACCGTGGCTTGATCAAATTGTGGGATGCCCAGGCCTGCTTGGAAAGTGATTGGGTCCAGGGACACCAGTGGAGTGGGGAACCCCGTGGGTTCAGCGGCTGCAAGCATGACAGCCCAGACTGAAGAATTGTAGTTGGATGCTAGTGCTAGAACAAGCTCCGAAGACTGCACGGAGCATGGGAAACAAGCTGCCTGAAGGATCCCGGAACCTCCGATGTTTATTGCAAGTGGGTCTCCAGCCTGTCGCTGGATGTGCATTATCTTTACTAGGGCCTGCATTTTTGCCCAAGTCCCGACACTGGCGTCGGTCATCAGCTTCACCTTGCACTCAATATTTGAGCCCACAATCTCATTGGCCTGTACAAATTTCATTGTGAGGGGCAGCTTTGCTAGGGCCTTTTCCATTTTTGACTTTGACGCTGCCCTGGTCTTAGTTGTAGTTGGTAATTCTAGGCTTCCGGGAGGAGAAGATGCAGATGCTTCAGACATGGTTACAAATTGAAGTCAGGACCTGCGAGACAAAGCGACCGTCAGAATATTTTTTATTAAAATGAAACGATTACTCTGGGATCCGGAGTTCTTACCACCGCGTCGTTTGCTTTTCCTGAAAAGTTAGTTTTTCGTAAAGATATCCGAAAAGAAAAAAGAAAAAACATATCTTAAACTTAGACTTTTATCATATCTCTGGGTCCAGGAAACTTTACCATGCTTTGATGGAGACTCAGGGTGGGGGTGGTAAAAGGGGCCCGAGGTCCAGAGGAGCAACCATTAACGAAATTGAATGAACGAGCAAGTGGTTGAGCCTTCGTGGACGCCACGTGGGAAGGCATTAATTGGATGTGATGGCACTGACGGCGGCGCCGACTGGCCAAATGCGCGAAAAGGAAAAGCCACTTGGCTGGATGTGATTGCGCGCATGGGAAATAAATGAGGCTTACAGCCTTGATGGAGGAGAGAGAAAACTGCCTGTTTGAAACTGGCCACGAGCCGAGTTTCAAACAAGTGGTTTTCTACCTCGAAACATACTTGAAGGCAGAAAATAGAAGCAAAGGCGACTCGACCAGCTCATCGAGCCACTCGGAAGGATACACACAGAGCTGAGGGATATATACATGGAAGGGAGGAAATATATAGGGGATATTTACAGGAACACACACATATATACATGAATATACACATGGGGGCGACTCCCGCGGGGAAACCAAAAAATGCAAAATAGGTATATACAACTACCTACACCATATACATGCTATTTACAAACTATTTACAAACTATTTACAGGTTATTTACTTCTGCACAGAAGGCGGACAACCTTCTGGCAGAGCCGACCCACCAACGGGTGGCAAAACCAGAGGACAAAGACAAAACATGACAAAAACGAAGCCGAAACAGAAACAAAACAAGCAAACCCAAAGAAAAACTAGGAAAACAAAAGCAAAATAGAGAGGGAAGCAGAGGAACCAACCTGAAAATGCAGAAGGCGGAGGAAGGGAAAGATTACCAGGAGAACTCTGCAATAGCTCAAATCCTCAGACAGTCAAGATCACTACCACGAAACACTAGCGTGTGCCTGAGAACAGTAGAAGGTGTTAAGCTTTGTTTATCACAAATCTCTCTGTAACTGCTCTGCTAATCGCTTTGAAATCACTCTATTTCGCTCTATGTGCTCGAAGGTTTTAATCGCGGTAAATGTGAAAATGATAGGTAAGTCCTATTTATACCAACGGTAAAATCAATCCTCCTCCTTCCGGAGACTTTTAGGTTAGACAAAACCTCCGGACTCCGGGCCCAGGGATTACTTACGATGATATCCCTAAGACTTAAGAACATCATAGAAAAGAATCCTGGAGTCCGGAGTCTGGCTTCCCAACAACAGACAACCTCTGGGATCTGGGATCCCGGAGGGGAAAACCAAACCAAGAAAACAACACACACCGAGGGAAGACAAACCCTGAAGAAAGGAAAGAAAAGAAAGGAAAAGAAAGACAAGGCAAAAGCCGCAACAAAAAGCATAACGAAAGAAAAGAAAAAAAAAGGGGGACCCAACATTTTGCACACAAAATGTAGGGGCAGGGATGTAGGGCATAACAGACCTTTCAATTTTGTGCTTGCAGTCTTCACCTTCTTATCCTCTACAACATTCTCATATTCAAAATATTTTTCCATCTTAGTGATCCAGTCAATCAATTCATCAGAATCCCATTTTCCACTATACTTAGGAGGATTAAACTAAGGTGTGGACTTCAAACTTGTCAAGGCTCTCAGGAATCTTTCTTCTTCCTGGTCCATCACAAGTGTAGGTGCAACTTCACCTTGAACCTTTTCAAATTCATCATCACTAACATCTTCAAGATGTCTTCCTCTGTGCTAGGCTATCTCAACAACTTCCAATTTTGCAGTCATTTGTCTAAGCATATCAGCTAGACCTTGATCAGCATTTCCTCTCCCACAAACCATCTTGAAACCCTCTACAATTGTAGGTCAGATTGCAACCTACCACCCTACAACAAATATCCTTAGAGTTTACAAGAAGGAACCACAGATCTCAACTCGTTGTGATACCACCTGACACAAGGGAAGTAGGATATGGGGCCTAGGGCACACCCAAAACCATCCACCTTGCAAAATTAACACAACAACACAGTGAGAGAGAATCATAGAGATCTTTTATGATTAATCTGATCAAACTCAATACATGTCAGGCTTTAAGGCCTTCCTAGTTATGGCCATATACATCACAATGTATTACAAATGATCTTCTTACAACAGAGATCTCCAATCTTCAATATCTTAAAATTTGTCTTCTTTCTCTAAGACTTGCTACTAAATTAAGAACATACAAAATAATATATACAAGAGTCCAACAGAGAATTCGACAGTCAAATACAAAGGTGAGACCCAGATTTAGGTCCACACATATCCCAATGAGAGACCCCACATTAATTCAGCCATGGAAATTAAGTGTCAAAGTCAGCCAGTAGCTCCAACTCCCAAATAAACCAACTCAGAAAATCATGACCGAGCAACACAACACTCATCCAAAGAAGGATTGAGCAACAAAAGAAAACCAGCATGACCGAGGAACTCGAAAATCATGCCGAGCAATAGAAGTCGAGTGACAGGAAATGAAAATAAACATATTCTTGGTTGAGCAGGAATGCTAAGGACCCAAGATGCTCCTGCATCAGACACCTGGGGTTGAAAAGAAATGATTCCCCAAATCATGTTTCAGGTCCAACCTGAAATGAATCCAACTTAGATTGAGAAATCCAAGATGAGTCCTCAATCGGTCTTTTTTTCCACTTTACCAGATATTCCATGTATTCCTTTCCTCTTGTACTTTTTCCAACTCTCTGTTTCAAGATCTTCTCAACTTCCTCTATCTGATTCTTAGGATAATCACTTGGTACTATTATTTCTTCATCGGGTTCATGATATTCATACAAGTCTAAAATATTGAATATAGATGATATATCCATGTCATCAGGTATTTCAACTTCATAAGCATTTCCACTATCAAATCTTCTCAGAATTTTACAAGGACCAAATTTCTTCATCTTTAGTTTACCATATGTTCCAATAGGAAATCTTCCTTTCTTTAGATGAACCATTAAAGAATCACCAAATTCAAACTTTTTATGTCTTCTTGTTCTATCTGCATCATCCTTGTATTTTTTATTGCTTTTCTCCAGCTTCTACTTCACATCTTCATGCAATGTCTTCATAAATTCTGCAAATTCCTCTACTTCAGCACTCCTTTTCTCTTCTCCAACAATGTCTTTCAAATCTGATATACCTCTAGGTTGTGTGCCATGAAAAATCTCAAATGGTGTCTTTCTAGCACTTCTATTTACTAAACTGTTGTATGCAAACTCTGCTTATGCCAACATCATATCCCAATTGCCTGGTGTGTCTACAACTAAACATCTCAACAAATCACCCAAACTTTTGTTTACAACTTATGTTTGTCCATCAGTTTGTGGGTGAAATGTAGAACTAAATTTCAACTTAGTATTCAATTTCTTCCAAAGTGTTCTCCAAAAATAGCTTACAAACTTACTATCTCTGTCAGAGATGATACTCCTCGGTAATCTATGCAATCTGACAATCTCCTTAAAGAAAATATTTTCTATGTGTATTGAATCTGATGTTTTTCTACATGGTATAAAATGTGTCATCTTGGAAAATCTATCCACAATTAACAAATATAGAATCATTACCTATTGTTGTCCTCAGAAGTCCAAGAACAAAATCCATGCTTATATCACTCCAAGGTTTCTCAGGAACAAATATTGGTGTATACAAACCAGTATTTTGACTCACTCCCTTTGCAACTTGACAAACTCCACAACTTCTCACAAATTTATGAACATCCTTATACAACTGACGCCAAAAGTACCTCTCCTTCAGAAAAATTAATGTTTTATCAATGCCAAAGTGTCCAGCCAATCCACTACTATATTTCTCCTTTATCATATTAGTTCTCATTGATCCTCTCAATGTACATGACTGGATACCTTTAAACAAGATGTCTTCCTGAAAGAAATAGTCTTCATACTTACTTGATTTATTTGTATTAGGTGCTCTGCACATTCTCCACTACTCTGAAAAATCAGGGTCACTTTCATACAAATTCTTCATGTCATCAAAACCAAGAACTTCAATTCTCATTCAGTCAACGGAGATCTTCTTCTACTCAATGCATCAACTCTATTAGAAACTCCACTCTTATGCTTAATCACAAATGTAAATCTCTGCAAATACTCTACCCATTTCGCATGTCTCTAATTCAACTTATTTTTACTACCCAAATATTGTAAAGCCTTATGATCAATATACAACACAAATTCATTTGGCATCAAGTAATGCCTCCATTTCTTCATAGCTTGCACAATAGCATAGAACTCTTCATCATAGACTTAATATTTTCTCATTGCATCATTCAACTTTTCATGAAAGAAAGCGATGGGTTTACCTTCTTGAGTTAGTACAGTTCCAATTACACTTCCACTTGCATCACATTCAACTTGAAATACTTTATTGAAATCAGGTAATTCAGCAAATTTCAACTTCAAAGCTTCAAAACTCTTATCAGCTCCATGTGTCACTTTGAATTCTATTTTGTCTCCTCTAATTGTCTCAGTCATAGCATTGCAAATAGAACTGAAATTTATGATAAACTTCCTATAAAAACTTGCCAATCCATGAAATGATCTTACCTCGGTGACATTTTCAGGTGTAGGCCAACTCAGTATGGCTTCAACCTTCTCTGGATCCATCTTCAAACCATCAGCTGAAATCACAAAACCCAAATACACAAGCTCTTCTTTCATGAGCGAAAATTTCTTCAAATTTATCAGCAACTTTTCCTCTTTCAATCTCTACAACACTTGTCTTATATGCATCAAATGCTCTTCTCTAGTCTTACTGAATATCAGAATGTCATCCAAATATACAATCACACACTTGTTCAAGAATTTCTTTAGAACTTCATTCATCAGCCTCATAAATGTACTTGGTGGATTAGTTAAACCAAAGGGCATAACCAACCACTCATAGAAACCTTCTTTTGTCTTAAAAGTAGTTTTTCATTCATCTCCTTCTCTGATTTTGATCTGATGATACCCACTTTTCAAATCAATTTTTGTAAAATACTTTGCTCCACTCAAACAATCCATTATGTCATCCATTCTTGGTATAGGAAACCTATACTTTACTGTGATCTTGTTAATGGCTCTAGAATTAGTGCACATTCTCCATTCTCCATTCTTCTTAGGTGCCAACACAGCTGGTACTGCACATGGACTCAAAATTTCTCGGATCAAGCCTTTGTTCAATAATTCATGAACTTTTCGGTTAAGCACTTCATTCTTGGTCGGTGTTAACCGATGTGGTGCCTTGTTTGGTAAATGAGCTCCAGGGATCAAATCCATACAATGACTGATATCTCTGATTGGTTGAAAACCATCAGGTACATTATCTAAAATGATTTCTTTGTATTCAGTCAGCAACTTCTCAACTTCTGTAGGTATGTCATCTTTTGCATTCTTACTTGGCTTGTTAGGAATCAAAGAATAACAAATATCATCTCTTTTCAAGTCCTTAACAAACTACCTACCTTCCATCAGACAAACTTTCATAGATGTACATAACTCATCAGCAGATTCTTCAATCAAAGGTAAAAAAATTTGCTTCTTACCATCAACCCAAATAGAATATCTATTCAACCTTCCATCATGAATAGCATTTCTATCATATTGCCAAGGTCTATCTAATAAAATATGACAACAATCCATTGGCATAATATCACACAACACCTTATCATAGTTGTAGACACCTACATTTGACCAGGTGTATCTTAAACATCAAATTTATAAATCTTAGCCAATTACCCCAAATCTCATCAAAATGCATTAAAATGGATCAAAATCAAATCAACATTTATCAAGCAAAGTGGACAAAAAAAAAATTTAAATCAAACGATTAAATAATCATAAAATCAAATAATTAAATTCAAGCCTAGAAGGCATTAATCAAATTATGCGATTGATTTTAATCAATTAATTGTATATTTTAAATCAAAAATCAAATCCAACCCATTCACCCTTACATGGCTAAATTAATTAAATGATTGAATTAAATAATTCCTAATTTCTTTGAGGACAACCACTTAATTTTCCCTCCATTTGAAATCACCTCAAAGATTTTTACTCAACCAAGGTTTGACCATGATCAACTCACTCTACCCCCTACCCTTTGGAAATTGCTATAAATACAAGCCATTTTCTTTGTATTTGGAATCCAAGAAATTCAAGAGCAAAGATTCCTTATTATAGGCATTTGGAGAGCATTTGAGAGTATTTGATAGTATTTCAGCATTTTCATAGCATTTAGAGTATCATTTTTAGAAGCATTTGTTGATTTCATAGCATGAACCATGAGCATTTGAATGGAAAGCACACACATCTTTGAGCATTTGACCTAGATTAGAGCATGTTTATCATTTTCTTCTCATTCTAGGATTATCCTTGAGAGAGATTAAGGCTGAGAGCTCTCTTGAAAAAGCTTAGATAGAGAACCATGAGATGTCATAGATTTAACTTCAATTCTTAGATTAAATTGTATTTTCTTTCCATAGAATTGTTGCTATTGTTCCTAATTTCATGAAGGTGTAATCTCACACACACAAATGGCGCCCACTGTGGGGCTTTAGGCCTCATTTCTAACATTTTTATCTTAATAATTTATGTGTTTTGCATCATTTTTTGTGTTATTTTGCAGAAAATAGGAGAAGGGCCACCTACAAAGCATTCAGAGCCACCTGTGAGTAGTAAAGCACCACGTACAAAGTTTCTTTCTTCTCTATCTTTTATTCTTAGGCTGCCTTTGAGATAAAGTGGGCTGCCTGTAAGATAAAGTGTGCCACCTGAATCTGTAAAGCACCGCCTATCAGACACTAAAGACCACTTGTGAACTTCCAAGAGCTACTTACTAGCAATGTTTGACCATGCTTTGCACGTTCTATGCCGCCTATGGCTTTTATTTGACCTCCTGTGGATTTTCCTGAGCCGCCTTTTAAGATTTAAAAGCCGCTTTCAAATTTTTCATTTACGTGTAGTAACAGTTAAATGCCATGTATTAGCTATTAAATGCCACGTAGATATTTTTCTTTAAATCAAATTTGTGATGATTTGCTCATTGTTTTAACTCTCTGTGTTTTTCATTGCTACAGATGAAAAATCATCCGAAAGTGTAGAAACTAGAGAAGCGAGTTACAAGGCCTAGCAAAAAGGTAAGGATTAAGACTAAACATGATAAGAAAATACATGCATCTAATATTTTAGAGAGCTTATTTGAAGAAGAACACCTTTATGATCACTATATTAAGGTGTTTTTTGCTTATAGAGAAAAATTTCCTACTCTTTGATTGATTTTCATTCTTAAGTTTTTTATGCTTTGATTTGACAAATTTAATTTAAAAGAGCTTTTAGGAGTGAAATGGTCAATTTATTTTCCAAGTTTTTCTTCACTTTGTTTTGATTGTGTTGACTAACTTGTTGGAGGAGCTGGAGTGGGAACGATCGCCACTAGGTGAGTTGAAATAAAGCACAAATCAATCAAAAATGCGCCTAGCCTTTGCTAGCTTTTAAAATGAGGTACTTATCTTATCAAGCTTGCATTGATTAAATTGCGGAATTTCATTTAAATCTAGTATAATTAGGAAAATCCTTCTAATTGTCTAAATTGAACAAGCATTAGGCATATGCTCTTCACTTTTTGAAGTGAATCAGAAAGCCAAACATGCAAAGTCAATTTAGTGTAAAGAAAAGGATAAGGAATTGAACCACACATCTCAATTTTAAGAACCTCCTTGTCAAGAGGTTGAAAATGAACAAATTTTGCTTGAAGTGTTTGGAACAAAGGAAGATAATAGGGATATGCTCTTCACTCTTTGAGTGAATCAAATTCCCAAACTTGTTGGACTAAGTTCAATTTTTGCTTTCCATATACATGCTAGATAGAATAAAGCTTTAGAGGGTCTGCCTCCCGAGAATTCTTTTACAAAGGCGGTGAGAGGGAACGACCCAAAGTGGGAGATAATCACTTTTTTCGTGATATCATCTAACCCACTATAAATAAATGCAATTTACCTTAATCATAAAGTGACTAAACCTTGTGCAAGTCATCCTCACTTCCTCGAGTAGTCCTTTGAGATTGTGCAAAATCATACTTTCATGCGTGTGGGAAGCCCGCAAGGGGGTAAAGGATCTTGAAAATATTTAGAATGTAGGTGATTTAAAACCTTGTTAAAATAGAAAACCTACCCTTGTAAAGCCATTGTTAAAAGCCAAAATTGTTTGACTCTAAGGTAGATTGTTTGGAAGAAATTTTTGTGCATACCCGTAAAAACATCCAAGAACATACACTTTTAGTGTTGTTTTAGGGATATGGTAAAATTTTGATGTGTGTATTGAGTTTTTACTCTATTTTCACGCAAGATTATTTTTTGACAAATCTGATCAAAGCCTTTAACATTTTAAATCCAAAAAATAATAACAAAATTGCCAATTTCAACTTTGATCAACAAAGAGCCACGTACCAACAATTCAAAATCGCGTACAAACAATCCTAGACCGCTTACAAATTTGAAATACAGCTTGTAAACATTCAAAATCCGCGTAAGCCAGTAGAAAGTGTCGCGTGTCAATAGTTTAAAACTGCCTATCAACAGGCAAATGCCACCTGTTAACTACAGAATGCCACGTACAAGAATTCCAGTGACCTCGTATCGACAATTAAAGACCACTTACACACAGGCAAGAGCCGTCTAGAAACAAAGAAGGGAAAACAGTGGATATATATCGAGGGTTTGAAAATAAGAAAATTCTATTTTTGGATACCCTTTTGGACGTTTTACCTCTATGTATACTCAACTAGATTAGAATCTGCCATTATTGGACATTTTGCAAAATCATCCACGGATTGATCACTTAAGTGAGATAAAAGCCTAGGATCTTCATTTGAATTTATTTTAATGCTGGTTTTTATGTGATCTCATTACATTAAGGATACCCTACAATCAGATGGATCTTATCTAAGGCAAGAGTGTCATTTTTTGGGTGATCCTTTTAGTTCCTTAAGACCTTTACAAGAACCCATTAAGGAAATAGAACCAACAATGTCTTTTCCATTTGGCCATATAGATCTCGATCATATCAATCATGTAAACAAGGATATGAACAACAATGGAGGGGGAAATGTTGATCCTAACAACCAAGGATCCAATAAAAACAACAATGGAGGAGCAAACAATGACCCTGACAATCAAGGGTTGAACAATAATAACAATGGGGGAAACATTGACCCTTATTATGAGGAGTTAACTTATGAAAAGGTTAATGAAGCTATGCAAATTCCTTTCTTCATTAAGCTTATGGAAAAAGTGTTGGAAAAAGACAAGGAAAAATACTGTTTAGACCTAGCACAACAGGTCTCAAACTTCCACATGATTATGATGTCAACAAACTTAAACAAGAAGAAGATGAGGCTAATCCCCTTGACATCATGAACAAACAATTCCAACTTTTCCAAATGCAATTGGACATGATAAAACAAAGTGGGGTTCCTAAACCCTTTTCTATCGAAGCTTTGTGTCCATTTCCATTTGATTAGTCTTTAATCATGGTTCCATTTCCAATAAATGTTATCTTTCCTAAATATGACAAATATGAAGGAACAATTGATCCTCAAGATCACCTAAGGTAATTTTGTGCATTAAGCCTAGAGTTCATGCATGACACAACTTACCTTATGAGGTTATTCCCTAGAAGTTTGGGGGGTATGGCAATGGAATGGTTTTCAAAGTTACCCTCCGGCATTCGAACCTTTGAAGAATTGGCCTCTAAGTTTGTAACTCATTATTCCTATAACATCAAACATGAGGTTACAATGCTTAATTTATGTAACACCAAACAAAGAGAAGGAGAGGGATTCCTACTTTTCCTACAATGATGGAGAGCGGTATTTGCTAGATACCCTCGAAGTGTACCTGAAAAGGAGAAGAAGGGTATACTTGTAAACAGCTTGAATCATGAAATGAACTATCAATTAAGGCTACAATGTCCTAGGTCATTTCAAGACCTAATTGAGAATGGGGTGACAACGGAAGAGGTATTGGTAAAAAGTGGAGAAATTAAATTTTACAAGGATAACAATAATAACAATAACAACAATACCTCCAGCACTAATCAAAATCGCAATGCCCCTAACAACAACCAATTTTGGAGGAAGAATAACAACAATAAAGGAGTGGTTAACAATGGAGTGGTAGAGGATAACACTTTAAAGGCCACTCCTTTCAATCTCACTCAAAATTTAGTTCAAGCCAATAATTTGAATCAAGCACCCAAGGTACCCTTTAATAACAACAACACTAATAACAACTTTGGGAATAATCAAGGGGCTTACAAACCTAAACCTTTCTTTGAACCTACACCTAAAAGGACATTCACTAATTTGGGTGAACCATTGGAGAATGCATTAAGGAAACTTATTGCAAATAAACTCATTGACTTACCAAAGGCTCAATCATATGAATCTCAAATCAAGCCAAATTGGTGGAGTGAGAATAACCATTGTGAGTACCATAGAAATCGGGGACATAAGACATATGATTGCATGTGTCTTAAGCATGTGGTACAATATCTCATTGAAAATGGTGTGATAAAAGTGGAAGGCCCTCAAACTAATGAAGATCACACGACCTTTAAGACTCCTTTCTATAATCATGAAAAAGGAGAATCTTCCAATTCGAATAATGGAGGAAACAACGGGAACAATGGAAGAGGTAGTAATAATGTTAACTTTGCTCATACTTATGACAATACTATCAATGTTGTGGTAGTCAAAGAGCAACCTATCCAAGAGTCTTCTAATGCCATCACAAGGGGGAAAGCCTCAAATTTTACCCTACAAGGGGGTGCTCCTATTATTATTGGCCCTAAAACACCAACTATTTTGGCTAAACAAACACCACCCACAACAAAGCCTTATAGTTTGGTAGATCAATTACAAAAGACTCCAGCACAAATACCAATTTTGGAGTTGTTGAAATTATCTCCTAATCACAAGGAGATTTTGGAAAAATCCTTAGTTGAGACCACCGTTCCTATAAACTTGGAGGAAGATAAATTTCAGAACATGGTAGGACATCTCATAGCCCCTCATTGTCTTTCATTTTCAGAGCAAGATGATATGTCTATCA